>CM055818.1:25172478-25422284 GCA_029582265.1 Zoroaster sp. YZ-2022 | reverse complement strand
GAAGAGAACTGTGTACATTTCAATGGGGACTTTTGTATAATTTGAGTAGCTGACATGGGCTATGTTCATGTCAAAGATGTCAAATCGGTCCAGTGTGGGTCAGGGTGGGTTTGGTGAAGAGGTGTTCAAGATTTGAAGCAATATCTGATGATTTTATTGTAAAAGAATCACATTACCAGGATTGACTGCTCACTGCATGTCTGATGCTCCAATCCCCTTACTCCCAGGGTAAGGTCCAATTGGGTCGGGGTGTTCCCCTTTCAAATTATCAACCATGCGCATAACGAAATTGACCATACATTTTTGTAGTTTGTCCCTCTAACCTCTTGCTCCATTGGAGCGCTCTACCCCCAATTTTTGTAAAAAATATTTAAATCCATTAATCTTTTTTACTAAACCAAGTGGTTAATTTATTTTGGTGACTTAAATCAAGGCAATGCAAAAAAATTCTTTGTTTTACACTTTTGCTAATTTTGTAACTTATGATGCTCCTTTTTTCATCCATTTTGCTATATAACAGACTAATAATCAGTTTAATACAAGATAAATGAAATATTAAAGGTCTAATTTGCTATGAAATTATTAATGTTTCCTAACGAAAAAATATTCCAGCTGAGTCCCGGAAATTTTAGGCTTTTTTGGCAAATACTGTTGAACCTTCAGCACTTAAAACCTTTCAGTGGTGCATACAAAGAAACTAATATCCTTCATGAATTAAACGAGCAAATATTTCATTATTAACTTGGTGCTGGTCGTATACACACGTTCACAGATCAATGCTGGCTGATGGCAGTGACCCAGTATAGTTTACACACAGGCAATTAATCGGGTCAATTCAGTTGCTATTACTGGCACGGTACAGGGGGTCATTGTTCTATACCTATTCTGGCACTTATGTGTTAGGCCATTACGATTATGTCATTATTGTCCCAGAATGAAACGACATTGGCCTGGTGCTGGGCCACAGTTGAGCACCATTGTGGCAGGATGCTGGCCCAGTACTCGTCTTATGTTGGCGGGTTATATTATTTTCTCAATTGGCCGAGTTCCTTGTTGATCTGCAAATTGGGGTTAATTAATTAATGCCATTATTTTTTACACATTGTCTTTCACTTACCGACACGTCCGCGTAGTCTGGTTCCTTTTTCAACCACCCCTCTTCATGTACATCGCATGTAGGCCTATCATTTATATGTACTGTCTTTCCAAACCTCTTATTAGTTATGGTGACGTGCAGTTATAATGCATATATTTTATATTTTGATTGTAATTTTTACAGTAAAATAGAACAGGACATTAAAATCTAGACGATTTTTATCATAAAATTAACAATAATTTTTTTTAAAGAAAATTGCCTAAAATCACTGATTGTCACATATTGAAACCTTGGAAATGATTCGAGCACAAAGCTAGGTCAAATTAAGGTCAGATCATTTACATATTGGTAAGGTCAGATTTAGTACTGGCCAGGTACCGGGCCACAATACTGTGTGCCATAATTGAGCTAGCGACTCTCCTCGTTTATGGGCAGCCAGCATTGGCCCAGTTCTGGTTCTGTACCGTCTTGTACATCGCGGTACTGCCAGAACAAGCCCATAGTAAGCCAGTATCGGCCCACTACCGTAATGTTTGCTAGAGTAAAGGTAACTTTTACACTGGTGTATGTATTCCTCTAAAATACATGTTTACATACCCACATTAAGCTTGGGTAAAACATATGACTGACAAAACGTATGATGGATCACATTGTATCAGCTTTAAACACTACTTAAAGGTCCTAGGAAATATAAATTTTTAACAGTGAAAACAATAAAGTATACCTATTGGAACATATATTTGTCATTTGTCTATTTTATCCCCGCCCCTTTGCACCATTAAAAAAATAAATTCTAAAATTAGGGGGGCGCCACGCTCCTCCCCTACCTCCTCATTATCATATTATAATCCGCAAATCCGTGACGTAGACCTAGGAAGTTCCAGCACTGCCTGCGATGAAGTCGTACTCAAAACCACTGAAGTTGATGTGTCATATTAGATCTTCTTTTCAGCTAAATTTAGTAGATATCCCACATTTTTGGGAAATGCCTTGTAGGTGTGTTGTTGCTGGGTGTAGCAACACCACAAAGGAAGGTGTCAGCCTTCACCGATTTCCACCAGACCCTAAATACAGGCGAATTTGGACGGCGAGTGTGAAGCTGACCAGGGCGAAATGGTCAGGACCAACGGAGCACTCTATGATATGTAGCGCTCACTTTGAGCCAAGATACTTTGACCGGGGGCTCCAGAGCCAGTTTGGCATGAGATTTAAAGCCATGCTACGCCCTGATGCAGTGCCAACAATATTTCCCTTAAGTCAGAAGGCCAAGAAACGTCCAGAAAAGAAAAGAGGAGCTTTCTTGAAGCGAGAAAGTCTCAGGGTAAGTTGCTTTGTTTTCCGTGTAACTTACATGTGTACGTGCACCCACAAGCAATAGGCCTATTACTAACGTTAGAGGTCGATTGTTACACTTCGCACACCACATTAACGCTAAAAATGTCGTTTCATTGTGAAGTCACTGAAGATGTCATTGTACAATTCTTTGACAATGTGAATTATGTGTGTGATTTTTGGATCTTGTTTCAAAATCATCGAGTGCAGAATTATGTTTTGAAACGGTCATAACGACGGCTTACACAATTCACCAATGACTCCTGGCCATGTGTATCCATGCCATTGATTCGACGGGGCCTTGCGCTTCGTTTTACGGTAGAGCCTACAGTACAGATTTATCGGTGCTATACGGTCATGTTTACTATGCAACTTGCAAGTCGTGTGCACATACACTGTACATGTGTACGTTGCGCACAGTTTATGACCCTTTTTTATAATCCCACGGTTTAACCATGGAGCAACTAAACACAGTGGCAACATTGGTGCCTAGGTCTACGTCACGAACAGCGCCACCGCGCGTTGGGCAGCATTTGAAATTAGATGAGTCAATTTTTGTAAAAATCAAATTAAAAATAATTAGCCCAATCCAGACAAAAATTAAACGTAAAATTGTTTTTTATTCATATCAATTGATAAAATAACAAAAGAAAATAAATAAGCACAATTTGACTCTTCCTAGGACCTTTAAATTAGAACCAACAAAATAATTCCAACTGTTGTATTATTGTTTATTTACTTAACTCACTCACAGTATTTAAGTTGTGCCACACCAGAGAGTGTACAGCAAACAGAACACCAAGCCCGTCAGCCTGACAGCTACTGGCATTCAAAAGCTGCGCCAAGGCTTAAAAAATCCATGCTCCCGAATTAGTATGCACAATATTTATAGTATAGTCCAATCAGCGAAAGCTTCTTAATAATCAATAAGAAGGTAATATAATATGTAATCATAAGCAATATCATCAGTGGTGTAAACTTATCCATGGCGTATCAGTTAATAGAACAACCAAACGATGAGCTTGTAAAAGAAAACATGGAACTTAATCGAGTGAATGAAACGTTATTTCATTACAAATTGAGCCATTGGAATGCTAGGAAGCAAATCCAAAAACAGTGAAATCTCTTATATCATACTACTGGACATATTGTCACGCGTATGCAAAGTTAAACCACATAAGTGCTCGGAAGTAAACCAATCAATGATGACACAATTACAGTGAGCATTGATATAACTCAGTTATTAGAACTCGGCTTGACTCGATAGGCTTTCAAGATCTTGATTTGACTTGGTCCAAACTCCAGAGATACCAAGTCAGTCAGGGTCTAGGGGATGATAATCCGAGATTAGAACAGAGACATGGATACGTGAAGAGACAAACCAGGTCGGCTCTCCAAAGCGATATCTAAAACAGCACACTGTACTAACATAGCACAACACAAATGAGGCGATAGAGTGATGAAATCATTCAAACAATAACTTAGTTTGGAAAGTTATTTGACAAACATTTACTAAAAATCGAGAGGACTTTGATCTTAATGCAACCTTCAGATTTTATTTGCTTCTTATTTAAAATAAACTGTTAAAAAACTAACTCTAATTTAAATAGTGATAAAAATAAGTAAAAGCCATTATCAAACATCCGTCGGTGATTTGGGATACTCGTTCAGAGAGTTGGCTCATCATGGTAGCAAGGAAAACTTCATCAATGATCTCACTCTGGTTTATAATTAAATGTAGGAGTAATGCTGATATACTAAATTTAGATTTAGTTGAATGTAACTGATACCGTGCAAAAGTGCAGTACATGAAACTAATAATAATAATAATGTGTGGACTTATATAGCGCACGTATCCACCAACTGAGTGGTGCTCAAGGCGCATATTATTAAACCTGCTCATAAATCATTCCTGAAACCATCTCAGCTCCCTGGGGAGTATACAGCTCATTTGCTGCCATTACAGCGCATATAGGGCTAATCAACCAAATCTGCCCTCACAGGTACCCATTTAACCCCTGGGTGGAGAGAAGCAATTATGGTTAAGTGTCTTGCTCAAGGACACAAGTGTCACGGCCGGGTTTCGAACCCACATTCTGCTGCTAACACCAGAACTTGAGTCCGGTAAGCTAGACCGCTCGGCCACGACACTCCATATAAACTGCCGCTTATGAGTTATGATTCCAGAAATAAAGGAATTCAAGTCTACTACACATACTTGCCCGTATATGGATACTAGGTTCTTGTACAAAATAACATAGGCCTATTCAATAGGGTTACTGGCACATATTAAATTAACTCTTGAGGATACTTATTTAGCCAGAACGAGTAAATAGGAAATATCCCTGTATTGCCGTGTGTATCATATATGATACACCATTATTTAAATGTGTTTCTTTACTTAATAATAAAATCTTGGCCCTAAATGCCTGTTGTAGCTTATTTGATACATTGACTAGTCCCCTCTAGAGGCCGTTTGCAATGCAGCGTGCATCCTCTAGTTCACTCTACAGCTTTTTCAATATGGCGTTGGCACATGCAAATTTATGCGGTTTCACATGCTGAAAATAAGACGATATTCCACATTGAAGGTGAGTACATATATCAACATAATGATAATATTTTATAAAAGTAGTATATTATTGAGGTGTAGGCCACTTTTTGAGTCGATTGTAGTTTTACTTTTTTAAATATTTGCTTAGGAAGTCGGTGTATCGTATTTGATACAAAGGGCAAACGTGGCATGATTTTGTGCGCGTCATGCATGGACACCAATTGAGTGCTTTGTGCATGTTTGTTTACATGTATCGCGTCGTCATAGCGAACGCTATGTTATAATGGTTTTGCTGGTCATTATTGATGGATAAGATCTGAAAGTATTAATTTATTAAATCCAAAATACCGTAATTTAAAATAGAAAGACAATAATTGTTTATATTTCTGTTTTGGAAATAAAATAGATTCAGATTCAGATCCGTCGTCTGACTCTGATTATCATTTTTTGTCAAGGTCCATCAATCCCATCATGATGCCATCCCCATGGTCAGACTATCACGTACAAATGATTGTATTTTATAGTGCCTCTGTTTCTTTTCTAATGTATTTCAGAACCAACAGTTTACTGCATTTGACTATTAGCAACCTCTGCTGAGTGTATTCTGAGTTACTTTCCCAAATATGTCTGGGAAAATAACGGGTAAAGATGTGCTCGACTTCCTTGACAATGGAGATGAAAGTGACATCGATATGCTGTCTGAAGGTGATGATGACGATTCAGATTTGTCCCTTCGTGGCGGGATTGCTGCACGTGATGATGAATTGTCCGATTCATCGGATGGTGATGATAGCGACTCATCTGACGACCTCCCTTTAGCTACCTTTCAGCGGAAATCCCTCACTCCACCAAATAGTTATTCTTGGCAGTCCATTCCATTCACTGCCCCAGATGATACTCAATTCCGTAGCAACAGCGATGTCCATGAACTCACTACAAGTACATCAGCAGAAGGTACGCCCTACTCCTTCTTGAAAAACTTCATCACGGATGACATGCTGCAGATGGTTGCTGATGAAACTAATAGGTATAGTGTTGAACTTGATGGCCGAGCTGTCAACACATCACCACAGGAGATCGAGCAAGTGCTTGGCATGTACTTACTTATGGGCATTGTTCAAATGCCCAATGTTCGTAGCTACTGGGAGAACGACACACGCTATGACCGCATTGTGGGGGTGGCAGACGGGAGGCCCCCGCCCTCCCCCCACTGTTTTTTTCACGGGGGGGGGGGAGTTCAATCTAAGGAAATTGAAGTCATATTTGTGTGGGGGCTTTTTACAGTATCAAACCATGACTTGTGTTTTTTTTAATCTCATTTGGGGGAGGGGAGAAAGGGTTCTGATGAGCAGGGGTGGGGGACGGGAGGCTTCCGCCCCCGCAGCACCCCCCCCCCCGCCCCACTGGTTTTGTCACCGGGGGGGGGGTTAGTTGGATCTAAGGAATTTGAATACATTATTATTGCGCTCAAAATTGCAACAAAGTAGTCCCATTGTATTTTGCATTGAAAAGGGTGATTCTGGTGGGCGGTGCCGGAAAAAGGGGGTGCTGGAAGGGCGGGGCGGGGGGGCCATGAAATTACATTTGACCTGTTGGAGAATAATTTGAGGTAATTGTATTGAGAAAAGCCACAACAAACATGCCAAAGTCCTGGTGTGGGCAACAATCAAAGATATCTAATAACTTGTACATGTACTTGATTCTGAGAAAAGATTGCCTCGTCTGCCCAATGTATCACATATGATACATTGCCTAACTTTTAATTATGAATGTGAAATATTAAATTTTAATAATTTTTACATCTAATGGGTCTCCTTGAAGTCATTTAATCATGTTTCATATTTTTCATTTGAGTTTTTCTACTTCTGGGCAGGTTAGGGAGCTTGATCATTTGTGAATAATGATCAACATCAATAACTACGAAATGTTAAATAATGGGAAAAGTCAATTGTAATAACTACAACTATCGAGTTAGACAATCCTTATCCTCCTTGCAGAAATACATCTCATATCAGATACACTGGCTAAAATAAGAACATGATAACTAGGCTACAAAGTGACTATATAATCAAAATGTAGACTATATAGAGGAGTGAATTTATACATCTTGAACTTTGTGGATACAAGTTTAAATCACAGAAGAGTGTAATCTCGAGGATAAACAAACAATACAAAATATAGTAAGCTTACAGAAAACAACACAAATGAGGCTACAGAGAGTGATGAAATCATTCAAACGATAACGTAGTTCGAAAGTAATCTGACAAACGTTTACTAAAAATCGAGAGGGTTTCGAGCATTAACTATCGCTTGTGATTTTTGGGGAAACGTGTACAATTAAGCTTTCTTAGAATACTTTTTTTCGACATCCGTAATCATTAAACGAAAGTTATACACTTATTTACGCACTTTGACCACTGAATGAAAGTTCAACGGACTTCCCACGTAAGTTTTATTCAAAACGTTTTTTTGTTATTTAAAGGTACTTGCAACTACATAACAGAAACAAATTTAAACAATCCGTCAGTGTTTAAGTCCGCCTACTTGATGTTGTCCAGCCACTTTATTCATTGCTTACTCAAAGTACTAGGCCTAAAAAGTAATCTTCCGATCTTCACAAGGACCATTTTTCGATGGTGCCTTATATAAGACCAATTGAATAACACAATCCTCCAATAATCGAATCGTTTACACTGGCTCAAAATTCAAAACAACATGTACAGAGTAATTGATTTAATTTTGCCCTACACTGACGTGTGTATAGCACTGTATACTCAGTGCTTTCCGAGTGTCTGTGAAAAAACTACACAGGCGACTCGGGTGGGATTCGAACCCACGACTTCCTGCTTACCAACCTACCGTATATGTACAGAGTACTTAATATTGGGTCATATCGGGCAAATTGGCCTCGTGTTCTATCATTTTATGAACGATGAAATATCCACTGATGATAAGTAAAATAGTATTCAGGCAAATAGTATCCAGGCTATGAATTCTTCTTCAAAGAAGTTTTCGTTGGTTAATATTACTCATATGTACCAAGTTTCTTGTTTATATTCAAAGAAGCTTTCATTGTTTACATTCATGCTCAAAGCATAGATCTACGGCTAATAGTATTCGGGGTTTGCGTTATTATTCATAGCAGATTTCGTTGGTTAATATTATTCAGCTATAGCAAGTTTCTTGTTATTCAACAAACATAATGTTGGTTATAATTACATATATGTTTGGTAAGCAAAACAGAGATCGATGGCTAACACTATTCAGGCTATGAGTGTTTATTCAAAGCAGAGTTCATTGGTTAATATTATCCAGGCGTACCGTGTTTTTCGTTATTTAAATACAATTTCGTTGGTTAATACTATTCATGGGTAGAACTTGTAGCTTTGCATGGTGAGGAGGATAAGTAAGAGTAATTGCGGTGACACCATGTGAAATGCTCAATTGAGTAGTAATTAGTTCTGAAAAGAACTGGAGGTACAACTCGACGTTTCGATCAGTATGCTCTGATCGTCCTCTGTTAGACGTGCAATAGTGCACGTATTATTTTTAAAAATGAATATATAAAATAACAAGCGCTTCAACACAATCCTGATTTTTTTATTTTTTTTTTATTTGTGGGCCTTATATTGAATCAATAATTATATACATCACCTTATCTCCTATACGCTTACTTGAACATAATATTTAGTTCAAGGATGGAACTTGGCATGGAAAATAATATTAGACAGTTAATAACATACGGATGTCATCAAAGCTCAGTGATTGTGTTTTTAATAAACGAGAGATAAAGCGCATTAATCAAGAGGTATTCGTAACAATAATCCAATCATATTTTCAAACTGCCCTAGAGATGGAAATGTGGGCAAAGTTTGGGCCTAACCTCTGCCTCCTCGAAATTCTGCTTATTTAATAGAATTTATGTATATCGAACAAATAAGCAGTACGATATAAATAACATATTATTTTGATTTCTCAAAAACATTTTACTTAGAATTTATATTACCAGAGACTATTTCATTTTTATTAGATATCGTCACCGTTTTCAGGAAGGAACAATTTTGACAAAAAACACAATTTCTTAAAGTTGGATTTTTTCAACATTCATAATTACTTTATTGAAATCTACAATCCCACAAAGTTCTAAAACTCGTTATACTCAGATCACAAAAGGCAAAGTGACATAACTGTTTGACTTTCCGCCACGGCTTATAACTGCATTTATTTTACACAAGGTGAACACAATTATAACCCATTTGCAAGGAGCTTAATACCGAACACAGGGCTAACCAGCTAAAACAAACACACATACAAACAAAAACTAGGTCATGGACTACCTCGTCCATTAAACATACAATGATGAACTACCTCGTCCATAATGCTAAAAAAGTTATGAATTACCTAACATTTGTGAAAACATTTTTTTAACTCATGTTGGAATTCACGATAGGACATAATAGCCACTGCGAAACCGTAGGGCACTATTGTTAGGCAATTTCCCAAATACTTAAAAATAGAAGTACGTAAAATTACTTAACCTGCTAATGAAACTAAAACTACATGTTCTTGGTGGCATACGTACCATTGTAGTCTATGAAAAGACTTCAGCCTGGTCCATCGACCTTGCACCCATTATTTGCCTTAACAGAATGCGTGATAACCAACTGATGCTACGCTGTGCTTGTAAATAATTCCACTGCATTGATCAACTGTTCGTGAAGGGGGACACGCCATAAACATGTGCAAAAACCTCTAGGCTCTTAAGTAAACCTAACCTAACCCCAGTAGAAATGCGCACCCTTTGATGGGGTTCCGTGATCAAGCAATTAGCTGCTCTAAAAAAGGTCTGAGATCGCGGTTATTTTTGTCTGCATCAGCCACGCAAAACGCCGTTTACCCCTACTGGCTATCACAGCCCTATAACTCGCCATCTCAGACTTGACCCTCTTGTGTTTGTGGGATATATTCATGCATTCATAGCTAAAATTTACATAACAATACGGATGCTAGAGAGATGCCAATCAGGAGGCCACAAAAACCTTGTAGGCCGCGTCTATTACTAACGGGTTACATTCGCTTAAAATTATTTCTGTAATATTCATTCGATATTAAATTTGTATAGTGCTTGGTACGTAAATCGTATTTGAAATGTATAGGTAAATTTAATAAGATCTTAGAGTTGTAAAAAAGCACAAAATAAAATACATAATTCCTTCTCTAAAAAAACGTCTTACCTGCAGTTTAAATGGAATCGTTGAGTACATCTCCTCCAACTGCATGTAGAAGGTTTAATTTGAATATTCATGTTATTGAAGGCTTTTGCAGTTTCCGACCAATCAGATTGTTTCGTCCACTTTTGGACTAATTCGCAATAGGGTGTGTACAAACCGATGAACAACATTCCCAAGTCTGTAATCGAAGGTTAATGTCGGAGGTTAATACACAAGAGGGCGCTATTTAATGCGATACTCTATTGGCTTCAGGCAGACAAAAACCACGATCACAGACTTGGAACCAAGTCTAGGCGCGTCCTGGCAAAAAAGCTTCACAGACAAACCAAAGAACCCACAATTAATGACCTTGATGAACAAAAGTGATTGAACATTTTCTGATTAAAAATCATCTAATTGATATTTAACAAATGGTGAATGAATAAATACTTGACCTGAAACTGTACAAAGGTGCTAAACAGTACAGAATGTGTCAGAAACAACAAATTGAATAGCCCATAAACATTTTTCAAAAAGAATATTCTACCAAACTTGAACACTTCCCATACATAACTAGTCTTGGTTCAAGACTGTGTTTGTATGTTTTTGATACACGATCCGACGGCGCTATGCGAAAGCTACCATCACGAACCACTACAATCACAAATCACTACCACACACGAATCGCATCAAACATTGGGCCGCGCTAGCATTTCAAATTGACGCATACGTAGCGGTTTCCCCCCGTTTCAGGGGGAGATGAATACGAAGTTCCAAAGACTGTGTTTGATAGCGGTTCAAGTGTAGTAGCAGTTCGTGATTGTAGCGGTTCGTGTAGCGCCATCGTGCGACGTGCGGCGTGCGGCGACGGATCGTGTATCAAACACGTACAAACACAGTCTTGACCAAGACTAATACATAACCCGTAGGGTGAACATGAATTCTGAAAAACAGAATTAATATCAGATTTAGCCAACCATGCGCCCTCACTCGCCGGTATACCGAAGAATAGTTAATAAAACAATTGTCTTTCCATGGCACTATTTAATGAAACCTCCTACCAGATAAGAAAGCGGGTGAATGAGACGAAATTTTAGCTGGTAAATGTTTGGGCACGAACCTAATCAGAGAGAGAGCAATGAATCACGGTAAAAGCCGTACTGAACAGGGGACCGCAATGGAACCTAAACTCTTGTCCTCGCTAAGCTTTAACACGATCGAACCACATGCGGTCGGTGCACAGCAGATGGTTAACAATCTGAATCACTTCACACTAAATAACCGAGATGAAAACCGTGTGTAAACCATAAAATAAAAACTGCCGTTGCTCACCAGAATAACTGTCCTTTCCGACAGGCTTCTGGATAGACCGACCCTACCCGACCCTACCCGACTCGACCCTACCCGACTCGACCCTACCCGACCCAACCCTACCCGACCCGACTCGACCCGACCCTACCCGACCCTACCCAACTTGACCCTACCCGACCCGACCCTACCCTACCCGACCCGACTCAACCCGACCCAACCCGACCCGACCCGACCCGACCCAACCCGACCCAAGCCAACCCGACCCTATACACGGATCGATTTGATTGATTTGATTGATTGCAATATCTGCCAACGTTGATATTATTGCAGCATGGCGGTGTGGTTCAGTGATGTGGTTCGACCAGAGATGACTTGCTTGCCCTTAATCCAAGTTTTCAAGCGGCTTGGTGTTTCTGGAATGTGGTTGCTCGCACGGCATTCCCTCTTTGTAAATTGTTAAATATGCTTGTATTCTTGGCACGTTTAATCTTTTGGCTACTTGTGGTTCCAATATGAGATAAATTTAGTAACTGTTTACAAATTCCATTCTTGTTTCCACCATTCAAATGCATTGTTACTACACAAATAAACTTTTTTGTTTACGACATGAATAATTCTGGTGGATGATTCTGTATATTATTTCCCATCAGCACTATACAGTCTTACGAAAAAAACATTTCTATGGTTGGGAATAACTTTTAAAGTTTTCAAGGGAGGCCGATAATTTTATATCTAAATTAAAGCTTAGGTTCTCCCCTTTCATAAAAACACCATACTTTTGAATTTGGATAATTATTTCGTACCTTAAACGGCCTCCATGGACACTTAACCATCTGTAAAATACGGTCAATTTGCATGCGGTTTCACCGCAAACAATACAGCACTATACAGTGTTACAAAAAAAAAAAAAATTCTAGGGTTGGGAATAACTTTTTAAGTTTTCAAGGGAGGCCGATAATGTTATATCTAAATTAAAGCTTATTTGTTAAGCGTTTCAAATATTTCCACTTAAACAACACAACGTGATGAGCTAAATATTCCATATTTATTTTATGAAGCTTCGTTCATTTATTCCACCTCTATCTCTGTCTACTCACCCATTCCTGTTTTCTTGATTTGTATTATCTATAAAGGATGGCAATAAATATTTCTGAGTTACAATGGCATTATTGTGCACCAAAACGCGAGATAAAAGGAATGGGAGACTTTATCACTGAAGATTGAATAGCATCAAACATATGGCTGGTCCCGCTGTTGAGTTTTGAATAATCTCAGTTATTTTAACAAAATTCGTTGTGGAAGGAAAAGAGGTTTAATAGCTGTGCGGAAAATCGGGGTAAAAGTGTATGTTAGTAAGGTGGATCATGCTAGTAAGTGCCGAACTGATATTAGAGAAATAAACATTAAGGTGTCTGCCATATCAGAAAGTTGGAAGTAGTCTGTTGGTCATTAATGAAGTTATCGGGCAGATAAACCTGGAACATTTACGCTCTAGGAAACGGGAACCATCCACACATTATTTTTGACAGAATTTATGGATGACGGAGAAACAAAATTAGATCACTGGGAAGAGAATGATGAACTTGAATTAAATAAAAAGACTTAGTAGAGACGGGTATATTGATCTTGTTTCGTCTTAGATTATCTGAGGTACATCACGTGATCTGGTATGCATTGGTGAATGTCATTAACTGAGGTGAAATAGGATGAGAAGATGCGGGGAAGAGGTTGTTTGAATGTTTTGTTCATAATGATACCGTTGTATTTTGTAAACTCCCAATGCTATACCTTACCTTGAATAACTTGATATATCACTGCCGGATTAGTTTGTAATTGATATGAATGTGTCAAGTTTCTTGGCTTATTTATTGACTGGTAAATCTGAAAAATCATGTTGATTTCCTGTGTAAAAAAATGCTCGAAATATTGGTGTGATTAACATAATTAAAATCTTTCCCCTTATCTGTATTAGTTTGTCTATATAATTCGTTAATTCTGTCTTATATAAATTATGGTATACTTGCCTGGGGCAACTGCTCCTCCAGCCTTTTCAACAGACTTTTTCTACTTGAAAAAAGGCCTTTATGATCAATTAATTTGGGTTCTGTTGAAATAATATGCTTTAATATACAAGTATTGCTTCATCTTTTTGTCGTACCTTTTTTTCGTATAAAATAAATTTATCAGATAATGGATTGTGACAAAATGCTGGGGGACGGTAGTAAAAGTACTAGGTTTACGCTAGCATAATTCCTATTCAATCAGGAGAAATCCACTGGCCTAAAAAAGTGCTCCTATGATTTTAAAAAGTGCCAGATTCATGAAAGTGTTCTCTTTTGTTATATAATTGCTTTAAACTATAAGGGAAAAACTCAAATTTCACTTTTCCTGTTTTTGGGGAAAATTACCATTTTTGAGGCAGTACTGCCAAAAGAGGATACAATTGCCCAAGATTTTCTCAGCAGATATGAGAAGGCCAATGTTGCCCCTAATCACAACCAAAAGGAAAATATTCTGAGACCCCTGGCAAGTTGACTTTTTCAGGAACAAACAATTTTGCAAATTCTAAATTCATGCTTTTTTGCAAGTTCTAAAAATAACACAAGCGTGATATTTAAAATATTTATTATTTTTCTCAAGTAAGGGCAAGGATGATACTCTGTGGTGATATAGTTGATTTTGTGACATAAATTTGCATTTTGGCTGGGAGGCCTTTAAAAAAAAGGGCCAACAAACTTTGTTGAGACCCAAAATCAGCCTAAAATGCCCAAACAACTAAAAAGGCTGTTACCATTGCAACGGGCTACATATGGAAATAAAAAGTCTATTTTGGTTACTTGCTTACCAAGTCCTTTCAGTATAAACAATAAAAAAAATTGACCGTGGACACATATGTTAAGTATTTACGTGAAATGACACTTCAGTAACTTTTTTGTTATGCAGCCTGTACAGGGAACTTGGTAATCTTGTTGTAAATATTTTCATTGCTATTCTCTGCCCGTGCCTGCATAGGAACCCATATACAAAAGCTTTGTTTCTAATGGGCACCTTCTGCATATTCACTTAGTTTCATTTTATATTACTATGTTAAAATGTACTTTGATATTTAATTGTGCCTCGGTGAATACACTCAAATAAATTGTCAAAAGCATTGTTAAACAGTACTTTGGTGTCAGTATGTCTATCAATTGAATTTACCTGAACCCAAGTGCCAGTGTGCGTAATTTGACAACCAATGGTGCAGTGTAATCACGAGGATCAGATAGACAGTATACAAATACGAATTGCTCTATTTTGGACTGAGATAACATATTTCTATAACTCAGTATTGAGGATATTGACCAATGAAGCAACATCAGGATGATAAGAAAGAATATTAATAAAACAGCCTATCATTGCTAACTGGGATATTCGGTCTTAACCTAAAACACTGAAATTACAACAAAGAAACTACTTCCGACTGTTTCATCATAATTTATTTACTCAACCCAGTCACAATAATACAAGTCAACAGAGTGTTTAGAACACTTAACACTTTACCAAAGCCAGCCGTGTCCTGACTCAAGTAGTTCGGGTTCCCTTATTAGTATGCACAATATCTATACGTCAGGAATGTAGTCCGTAAAACATGCCTCCTGTTCAAAAATCGACACTGTCCGGTTTTTAAATTGTGTGCAGGCGGCATGACTAGGATAACTTATCCGCTTGTGGAATTAAACCAAAATAATACAACGGTATTTTTTTAATTTGGTTTTATGATCACTTCACTGTGAATAAAGGAATGAAATAAACAGTCCAAACTCTATTTATACATTAATATTTGTATCAAAATAGTTTTGAATTAATGCATTCTTGGTTCCGCGGCTATACTATACTTTTCACAAGCACAGGAGTATTTATTTTAAGAGCAGTATATACAAGCATAAACTCAAAATGTTGATTTATACTTATTGACAACTTGTCTAGTCTTGTTTGTTTTATTTTATTTCCAGTTTAACCAAATTAATAAAATCGACGCAGCTGCCGAATGAATAAAATACGCTACTTTAGCTTTCCCATCTAATGTCACATCATTGAAATGTTCAATTCCATAATTAAAATTTTAAAAAATAAATATATTACCATATCCTGGCTACAATGGAGGAGGCTACCGCTTTTCTTGCAACACTAAATATATTAATTAAGCGGTCCGAATGCGGTCCGAGCGCTTTATTAACAATTTTGGTGTTGCAAAAACAGGGGGGGGGGGGACATTTGAAAAAGTGTGGGGACATTTGAAAAAGTGTGGGGACATGTCTCACCGATCGACACCCATGGGTGTTAGGCGGCACATTTGTTCGTGTTTTTGATACGGCACACTTTTATCATAAGCTTATTGAGGAAATGTGTTCCTCTGCACTTTTTTGCAGACGACACTACCATTATCTGTTCCCGTCCCAACCATACCTACCGTCAACACTGATCTCACCAATGTCTCATCCTGGTTCAAATGTAATAATCGTTAAATCCCAATAAAACAAAGAGCGTGTTCTTCAGTAAATAACAGTCCTTCTTATTATAGCTCTCTCTATATTGGATGTTATACCTATAACAATGAGGTCCAGTTTACAACATTCTTTGAATAGGTATTATTTAAGATGAAATACTTTGTTATTGTCTTCCTCTATCTATCTTATTTTCCATATAGAACATTTAAATCAACCCTTATCTTAACTATTGTAATATTGTTTGGGCTCGTTCTAACAACTCTCTACTTCCTATTCAAAAAATGGCCATCAGAATATGCACCCTGCTCCTTTTTTTCTCTACACTGAGCACATTAACACACATTGACAGGCCTGTTAATAAACTGCGTACTGGGATCTTCATGTACAAGTATACTGACCAACTTCTTCCTCAAGAGTTGTCTTCCTATTTTACTGCCGTCTATGATATTCATGGATATTCCACCAGATCACAGCACAATCTCTTTCTGCCGTTCACTCCCACATACTAGTTTATGAACATTTAAAAAAAATTACGGGCCACGCCTCTGGAACAGTATTGACAGAATGGTGAAAACAGAGTCAGTTGTGGGGCGCTTTAAAGCTTCTTATACAAAGAATATATATATGCTGTTATTATTCGACATAAGTCCTTTGCTTTTGAATATGCCTCCATAATTATGTGGGTACTTATTTTCTGATCAATTTGATGTTCTTTCATTGCTATATACATTTCGTTTAACTTTAAATTTAATTGAATTGATTGCCGTTACAAATATTTGTTTTACAATAGTATTTGTCTAGATTCATTTGAAATTGAGCAATGTATACAAGATTTAATTCGATGTTTTAACCCTACTTCGTTTCCCCATCTTTGACGGCTTCAAAACAACAATATCAGCACAATTGCCAATGGAGCATTTGATGGTCTATCACGGCTCGAATACTTTTAAGTATATTCTATCTTATACATTCCAATCACGCACCATCAAGCTAGAAATTGTTTTTCTTAGCTGAATTTACGTCTGACGACGAAATTAAAATATGTTTACTATCAAAATATATATATATATATATATATATATATATTTATCCATACTGAGTGAAACATGATGGTGCGATCCCATTCATTGTCACTTCATCTTTGTTGACTTTTAGTTTTTCATCTGGTTTTTCAAAAAAGCCAAAATCATATCGGGTGGGAGTGAGTTTCTCAGTTGATCCTTTTGAATCTGTATTTGTGAGATTTGCTCGGATTAATTTTTCCGGAATGTTTTGAGCCTTTCTGAAGGCAACAAAAGGTAGTTTCGGAAATATTTCCGAGAGTTGTTGGTTTTGTTGTATCAGATGGCAATGCTTGTTTAATGCTTATTTCACATCTTTATGTTTTACGAACGGATTATAGTTCGTTGAGAAGACGAGCGGTGCTTCTTTGTTTTGTTTGCCTTTTGGTAATTTGTGAATCAATTTAGCTCGTTTGGCCAGTGACACTTTATTTTGTGTTGTTTATCTCAGTTTGAGTATAGCCTCTGGCTAATAATTTTTGAGAGAAAATTTACTTTTTCTGTGAAATCTTCCTCATTGTTGGTATTTCTAGCATATCGGAGAGTTTCTCAGTAGATAAATGCTTTGAACACATGGCATGAGGTTTTGTGCAGAAACTGGTATGTTTCTGTAGGTTTGGTGTACACCTTTGTGTCTCGGATGCCAGTTTCACGTAAGCGTTTTCCTTTGAAAATAGTTTAAGGCAAGATAATCGATTGATGCTTTCGAGGCCTCCTATGTGAATTTTAGAGTTGGGTGCATCTGATTAACTGTGTTTATGAGATTTTTGAAATATTCAAGTTCGCCACTATAAATGACTAGTATCTATACAGTGTCACCAAAAACGATATTATCAGCCTGTTGGAGGATATTATTTTCGAGATCATGTAATGTTCTCATGTAATGTCACAAATTTCCGGACTGGCTGTTGAGCCCATTGCACAACCGATTTTCTGGAGGTAGAAATTATTTACAAATTGGAAACAATTTCTGTTGAGTATTAGTTCCAGATGTATTTCCGGATGTATTCGGAAGGTGGTTTGTTGATGACATATGGATGGTTGGTTTGGTCGAGGGCATTGCATACACAGTTTATTGCCTCAGTTTGGCGGATGTTTGTGTACATTGAATGAACATCATACTTGTAATAAGAACATCTTATCCTTGGAGTTTCCGCACTATGTCTGCTGTGTCACGCACATAATTATGTAGGTTGGGCGGTTACTATTGGGAATAGAAAATGATCTACAAATTCTGATATTTTGACTCGAACATCCACTTATTATGGTCTTACAACAAAAAGTATGCCAGTTTCGGTAGAAAATACATTGTTGACACGCCTGTGAGATATGCCAGAGTGTGTTTGTCGACATGGTTGTTGTTTCGCATGTCGGTTAGGACATTATGAACTAACAGGTGATTTTAAATGTTTGTACCCATAAACACCATAAATGAGTCACATCCGACTCTCCTTTCACATAATTCAGAAACCTCCGTCAGTAATAAATCAGTCACGAAACTTGCCAGTTTTGAATATATTTGCATTTTAATTATGACCTATGAAAATAGTGCCCTCTTTTGGTCATTCGAAAAGAACTGTGTATATTTCAATTGGACTTTTGTATAATTTGAGTAGATGACATGGGCTATGTTCATGTCAAAGATGTCAAATCGTTCCAGTGGGGGTCAGGGTGGGTTTGGTGAAGAGGTGTTCAAGATTTCAAGCAATATCTGATGATTTTATTGTAAAAGAATCACATACCAGGATTGACTGCTCACTGCATGTCTGATGCTCCAATCCCCTTTCTTTCACCCTTACTCCCAGGGTAAGCTCCAATTGGGTTGGGGCGTTCCCCTTTCAAATTAATCAACCATGCGCAAAACGAAATTGACCATACATTTTTGTGGTTTGTCCCTCTAACCTCTTGCTCCATTGGAGCACTCTGGATCTACCCCTGCCTACCCCCAAAATACGAATTTGTGATGCTTTTGTTGTCCTTTAAAAAGGCCATTTTGGTGTATTAATTGTCAATACCCAGATAGTATGCTACCGTTGGGCTAACATTAGGCCAACGTCGGCCGACGTTGGCAATGCAAACGTCAAACCGTTGGGTCGACGTTGTCATGTTAATATTGGTAGAACGTAAGTTTTTCATTCGGGCCAACGTGGATATGACATGTCGGTTTGACGTCGGCTCAAAGGCAAGTCTTGTGAAATGATAGCCATGATAAACATTGTGCAGTTAAAATTGTTATCGGTTAAAATTGTTATAGTGGGAAGCAAGACGTATCTAAAAAGTAATATTCAGTCCGGTAAATTCGAAAAACAAAAATGATCACAGGTCTACATAAAACTTATTGGTGTTAAATTGATTACGGTATCAAACAGGGATAATAATTATTATTTTGGTCTTATGTGCTATCAAATTAGTTAAATAGTGAAATAATGTCCACAAATAATTGCTGTTCCTCCGGAAACAAAAACAAATCAACATAAGAATGAATACGAAACATCTGAATGCATTTTCATTATTTTCTCGGATAATGACACATAATAAACTGAATCTTTCACAGGTTGGTTGTTTAAAGACATCTGCGGGTCCGAAAACATATCTGGGTGTAATATGCCTTCAAAATAATGGACATTTTACAGTTTTGCAGTTTCGGCAGTTATTTATTCTTAAATGTACGTCAGTTATACAAATATGCACATTTGTAAATTTGGTGTGACCTGGAAAAGTTTATTTTGGGGAAAATATAAAGCTGGTGTAACAACACATTAACAGTTCAAAGTCATGGAAAATCACGGCAGTAACTGTTCATCACACTGGACGTTGAATTATGTAAATCATGCAATATCACATTTGTTTCAAATAAGAGTTACTCTATATTAACAGCTTCAAAATATCCTCGAAAAATAACCGACCAAGATAACAATAACCTATTACCTTCATTGCAACTTGAGTCTTATTTAACCTATGACTCTTTATTTAAAGTTACCAATTACCTTAGCATTTTTACAAATTTCTCTCTTAAGAATTTTTCATTTGTTCCTGTGGTAGATAACACAAAAAGAGAACTGACTTGCATTTTAGAGGAGTCTGTTCGACTATACATAGAAAATTTGTGATTTAAATTTGACTGAACGCAAACGTATACTCCTGGCTCGAATTGGATAAAGAAATACAAAGTAAATTAAAGAAATATTTGAAGACTACCATATACAATGAATAAAGAATAAAGACCATTTTGTAAAATTTTTCTTTAAATATTTTACCCCAAAAGCTGTGGACGCAGTGTTACAACATATTTGTAATACACATAACGTAATACATGATATAACATATTTTTCAGAAAGTATAAATGCTGTACATAAGTCTTGACAAGAGAAGAAAACTATGCTCTTTTTTTAGTTTTTTAACAAATAACCAAAAAATATCAACATAGTGTCTATATTAAACTAACTAAATAAATAAAATCATTGCTTACTGTTAAAATTTGAAATAAATCAAACTGGGACATAACTGACTCTGACCACATACCTCAAAATCTAATACCAGTTTGTTAACTTCTCAAAACATGTTTCCTTATTTATCATGTTTTTGGTCCAAGGGGTCAAAAGTGTTTTTTATTTATTTTTTTAAAGTGGACAATATTGATTTCTGCCAATAAAAATTATTTTGGTAAGGGGCCAATGGGAATGGGTTCCATGCTTTTCATAAAAAGGGTGACGACATGCTTATTTCCTGAATATTACCCCAAAAAACATTGTTATCTTGTCATTTAATTTCAGTGTGTCCATTTAATGTCTCGCTAAACAGAATTAATAGATTTCACTATCATGGTAAGAAATATCACAAATTTGAATACTGAGTGTGATTTTGAACTACTGTAAACACAGCTAATTCGTCCCGGCTAGTTGTAATGAGGGGACGGGCATGTGAAAGATGAAAATTTTACAATTTTGAGGGGGGGTTCTTCAATTTTTTTGCCTATTAACGTTGTACTCACGATTATGACTTGCTTTCATGAGCAAAAGTTATTTAAATTATTAATTAGACTAATTGTGCAAGGGACTGAATAAAATGCTTTTACATTTTCAACAAGAGACCTGAACATCCCTCCCCCTTGAACGTGCACAAAACATTTGGAACAGTAAAGCATAAAAGTAGGCCAACTGTGATTTTAGGTTACACAAAGATTTGAATGGGGCCTGCATCATGACATCACATTTCCCCACTGGAACTGTTGTCTTGTTGATGAACTGCTTCTGAAAGAGACCATTCATAACTGCATGTTATTTTTCACAGGGAAAATAAGGCACTAATATTGACACTTTTATTATTTTGCAATTGTTCTGCCCCATTACAAGAGCTATACATTTTGTCTGATGCATGCAAAATGTGTGATTCTGATCCCCCACCACCTACCTCCCGCAAACCTAAAATATCTGACTTATTACTTAGTTTTATTTATTGGACTGGTGTGTATAGAAGGGTAATACACCATCTGCTTGATGAACACCTCACTGTCTGACACCCAGTGGAGGATCCAGGGGGTCGGGGCTTGGGGATGAAGCCTCCCCCGACTCAATGCTTTTTGCTCCAAGGTATGTGTACCCACATCAGCAACAAGTCATGGATGATTTAATATTGTATCATAACCAATGGAGAAATACACAATTTCAACGGAGACTGGAAAAGAAGACTTACAGGTAGAATGTTTTTAGAAAAGGCCTTCACATATTGGTAGTTTGTATACGTGGAGCAAGTGATCACAGTCATGAAAAATAACCATCCAGATTAAAAAAAAAAAAAAAAAAAAAAAAATGTCAATATGCAGTGTTTTTTCTTGAGAACTCAAGATCGCTGTTCACTATTTTAATTTAAATTGAGATGAAATCAATCTAAAATGTCCATTGTTCATTCACTCATTGTCTGTAATGAGTACTTTAACCCCCATAGTACGTCGGCTGTATCTGATGCAGGATTTTTTTGGGGAACTCACATCGGACAGCTCGATAGCTACTCAAACGACTTGTTAAGGGCATAAAAGGAATAAGACAGTGTTTTGCTACAAGAATGTCACAATAGTGTGTCACTACACATGTTTAAATTGTAAAAAACATTATTTTGTTTGCGTTTTTCTGCAGCTTTAAGAAAAAATAACCAAATAAATAAATGCGGTCCTCATAGAGTCAAATGTATTGATTCGTGCCACATACCTCTCTTATGCTCAACTCGCAGTTTGCTTCCCCCATATCTGTCCTTACTGTATTTCAACCAGTTCTTTATTCTGTTCTCATACAACAATGCATTCTGTCATGTTGATTGTTTTCTTAGCAGCAGCTTGAACACAAAAAAGAAAAGCGTTTATTGTACATACTTGGGATTTGGAAGTTTTAATAACTTTCCTTAGGAAACTGAGCACAGTCAAATATCAAGCTAACAGCCCGTGTGTCATCTAGGCTTGTTGAGAAAATAGCCTAGCAAATTTCCTGAAGATACCAACATAGCATATTTTCACTTAAAAACTATCCTTTAATAGACTGTGTAAGTTGACCTCGAGAACGTACGAGTTTTCGCGAGAATCTTGAATTCCGGGCACCTCGCATAACATTTACAACGTGTATTGTGCGCATTTTTTTTATGAAAAGAACTTTATTGTGCTGTTTTAATAAATTTCATCCATTGAATATAGTTTGATTTAATAAAAGCTTGGTTTACAATTTGTAAATTGTAAACAAGTTCGCAAATCTTGGTCAAGTATTTTTTTTTAAACCGACCTTGATTTCCGCTTTTACGTTTGAAACCTTAAGGCCCATGAAACAAAAGGCGATCGTCGTAATCCTTGACGTACACGCATGCAAACTCGAGCAAGCTGCTAGATTTAGTCGTAGTACGGTACCCAAACCTCGCGAAAACCGTAGGTCGTGTGTGTAAAGTTTCGTTCTGTTATTGTCCGTGAACGAGTGTTGTCACCATGGCCCTTTCATTGCAATATTGGTTAAATTATGTAAAGGACAGATCGAAATTGGCAAGAAAAAGTGAAAACGCAGTTAATTGTTGCAGGGTTCTTCACTTTTGTTGTGCCTCTGATCTCAAAATTATCATAGGCATGATCGCGAACAAATTAATAGGATGTGCGACGTTTTCCCCTTCCGATGCTGCCGGTGGTGGGAGTAAGATCGATCAAGCACTCGCAAAGGATGCAATGTCACACAAAATCCATACGATACAGGGTCTGTTTTCACGCTACGTAACGAAGCACTTATCCCAATTTAAAATATTACCTAACTTCGCTTTGTCAGTGCATTCGAACACGGTGAGCGTAACACAGTCGGCCTAAATTCGCAATTTGACACTTCGAACCGGACGTTGGAGGTCAAGCATTATTTCTTCATTTTCTCGAACGTTTCCAAGCTTTTTTAATATTTTATTTATTACAATGTAAGTTTTAAATGTAATCATTCCATCAATATGTTTTGGGGTGGAAAAAGGTGATGTGACAAAAATAACAGTCATACAAAATTATACACGCGTTAACCTCCCATAACTGATGGCTCAGAGGTGCCCGGAAGTCAATGGTGACCTTATCATCGCGAGACTTAACACAGTCTATTGTTTGTCCAATTTTGCATGATATTCAAAGTAAGCGTGTGAACCAGATATACATTTGAAAAGAAAAGAAACTCTTACTTTTTATTTTGATGAACGACTGCGGCATGGACCATTTGAACACGAGCCGGCAATGTGGGAGGAAGTGGTTCGCAAATCTTTCAGAGACCGCATGTATTATGAATGTATTCATTACACTTAGGTTGCTGTTGTCGATCACGCCCATCGGCATGATGGCCCGGCAATGGCCTGCCAATGGTTAGCTTTGAATTGCCTGGAGCGCGTGGACGAGTATTCTGCTCCGATTAGCGGATTCTTTCCCGCCACGGGTTTACAAGGGAGGGTACTTGGAACTCGGCCAGGGCAACAGCACTATCCTGGCAAAAACCCCAATGGAAAGAAACGCAACTGCATTGTTTGCAGTAACCGCAAATTAGGCAGGCGAAAGCAAACAAAGATGATCTGTAAACAATGTACACAACCTATGTGCATAGTTCCTTGCTTTGAGAAATACCACACCACTTGATTGTAAATCTGTACTGTTTGTCTCCAACCCCCCGCGCCCCCCCCCCAATTCAATGTTGGGAAAGGTCGGACGAGCCGCAGATTACAGTCCAAACCAACATTGAATGGGGGTGGGGGTGTTAGCATGGATTGTGATGTATGTACACTGAATACAAGTAAATTGTTCATTTCCAAGAAGAAAAAAAAATTAAACTAGATATAAGTTTTTGTCACAACAAAAACTAGGTGTTCGGTTGAAGTTAAAATGGTTACGTCATCAATTCGAAGTGTTGGAGAAGTCAAATGTTAACGTCTGTTGAAGTTCTCGCGAGAAGTTTATTTGAATACAATACAATACTGAATTTAGAAATTATTTTAATATTA
The DNA here is from genome assembly GCA_029582265.1 of Zoroaster sp. YZ-2022. Taxonomy (NCBI): domain Eukaryota; kingdom Metazoa; phylum Echinodermata; class Asteroidea; order Forcipulatida; family Zoroasteridae; genus Zoroaster; species Zoroaster sp. YZ-2022. The sequence continues at coordinate 25,397,748 of CM055818.1, read as the reverse complement.
AAATTTGACTTCCGGTTTGGACAGGAAGTAAGGTCAAGTTGGGGTCATCTTTTAGTAAATATTTTTTGACAATTAACGATCTGTACAATGGTGCAAAAATTGTGAATTTACCTCTTGTGGTTGTTCAGATATGATTTTTTTAAATATTAAACTTTGACTTCCGGTTTGGACAGGAAGTAAGGTCAAATTTGGGTCACCTTTGTGTAAATATGTTTCGACAATTAACAATCTATACAATGGTGCCAACAATTTCAATTTACCTCTTTTGGTTGTTGAGATAGGATTTTTGTAAATATTAAACTTTGACTTCCGGTTTGGACAGGAAGTAAGGTCAAATTGGGGTCATGTTTTTGTAAATATTTTTTGACAATTAACGATCTGTACAATGGTACAACAATTGTGAATTTACCTCTTGCGGTTGTTGAGATATGATTTTTTTAAATATTAAATTTTGACTTCCGGTTTGGACTGGAAGTAAGGTCAAATTAGAGTCACCTTTGTGTAAATATTTTTCGACAATTAACGATCTGTACAATGGTGCAAAAAATTTCAATTTACCTCTTGTGGTTGTTGAGATATGATTTAAAAAAAATATTAACCTTTGACTTCCGGTTTGGACAGGAAGTAAGGTCAAATTGGGGTCACGTTTTGTAAATATTTTTTGACAATTAACGATCTGTACAATGGTGCAAAAATTGTGAATTTCCCTTCTGTGGGTGTTGAGATATGATTTTTTTAAATATTAAACTTTCACTTCCGGTTTGGACAGGAAATAAGGTCAAAATGGGGTCACCTTTTTGTAAATATTTTTTGACAATTAACGATCTGTACAATGGTACAAAAAGTTTGAATTTACCTCTTGTGGTTGTTGAGATATGATTTTTTTAAATAATAAACTTTGATTTATCGTAATTCGTTATCTGATGACCTAATCATGACGTCACAAATTTTATTTCATCTACGTGTTAAGTTCTAAGTATATGCCAAGTTTCAAGTTCATGTGAAGTTTGCAAGTATGTGTTTTTTTTTAGACAATCGATGGGGAGAAGAACAAGAAGGAGAAGAAAAAAAAAGAAAAAAAAAAGAAAAAAAAACTAGATATAAGTTTTTGTCACAACAAAAACAAGGTGTTCGGTTGAAGTTAAAATGGTTACGTCATCAATTCGAAGTGTTGGAGAAGTCAAATGTTAACGTCTGTTGAAGTTCTCGCGAGAAGTTTATTTGAATACAATACAATACTGAATTTTGAAATTATTTTAATATTAAACTTTGACTTCCGGTTTGGACAGGAAGTAAAGGTCAAATTGGGGTCATGTTTTTGTAAATACTTTTGACAATTAACTATCTGTACAATGGTGCAAAAACTGTGAATTTACCTCTTGTGGTTGTTGAGATATGATTTGTTTTCAATATTAAACTTTGACTTCCGGTTTGGACAGGAAGTAATGTCAAATTGGGGTCACCTTTGTGTAAATATTTGTTGACAATTAACAATCTGTACAATGGTGCAAAAATTGTGAATTTACCTGTTGTGGTTGTTGAGATATGATTTTTTTAAATATTAAACTTTGACTTCCGGTTTGGACAGGAAGTAAGGTGAAATTGGGGTCACCTTTGTGTAAATATTTTTCGACAATTAACAATCTATACAATGGTACAATAAATGTCAATTTACCTCTTGTGGTTGTTGAGATAAGATTTTTGTAAATATTAAACTTTGACTTCCGGTTTGGACAGGAAGTAAGGTCAAATTGGGGTCATCTTTTTGTAAATATTGTTTGGCAATTAACGATCTGTACAATGGTACAAAAATTGTGAATTTACCTCTTGTGGTTGTTGAGATATTATTTTTTAAATATTAAATTTTGACTTCCGGTTTGGACAGGATGTAAGGTCAAATTAGGGTCACCTTTGTGTAAATATTTTTTGACAATTTACGATCTGTACAATGGTGCAAAAATTGTGAATTTCCCTCTTGTGGTTGTTGAGATATGATTTTTTTAAATATTAAACTTTGATTTATCGTAATTCGATATCTGATGACATAATCATGACGTCACAAATTATCTTTCATCTACGTGTTAAGTTCTAAGTGTATGCCAAGTTTCAAGTTCATGTGAAGTTTGCAAGTATGTGTTGTTTTGTAGACAATCGATGGGGAGAAGAAGAAGAAGAAAAAAATAAAAATAAAACGAACAAAAACAATAGATGTTTCGGGTGCATACCCGAACACCTAAAAATCTCATCCAAGTTATTGTTTTTCACATGGAAAAGAAATCTTATACATGTACCGTATTTGCATGTATTTATTACAAATTCTCTGAAATATCACCTTTGTATTACTTTTCTTCAGTGTAATTACTGATCTAATTATTTCATTGTTTTACTTTTACACTTAAAAAATAGATGCACAATATTTGCCTCCCTTTGTATACTCATTTTTACCATCCGTTTTACATACAAATATATCTGAGCCATTTGGTATGTACAGTACACATGTAAAAAAAAGTGTCTATTACTGCAGAGTGAGGGCGCACTTCAATGAAATTGTGAAAAACCCACTGGGGCTGAAGTGACATTGGGCTCCTAATTGCTGTGGTAAAGAAGGGTACTCTCTTACATAAGTGGCTGGTAATGAAAGGGATATTATCCGACATCTCATTTGTATACCGTTAGCCAACGTCAATGTTGGCAGACCGCCGGCGACATATCTGACGATTGTCAACGTTGTGCCAACGTATGCATGCTAGCTGGGTATGATTTGATAAAATATTTAAATCCAGTAATCTTCATTACTAAACCAAGTGGTTAATTTACATTGGTTACTTAAATCAAGGCAAGGCAAGAATTGTCTTTGTTTGACACTTTTACTAATTTTGGAACTGATGATGCTCCTTTTTCATCCATTTTGCTATAAAACAGACTAATAATTAATCAGTTTAATACAGGATAAATGAAATATTAAAGGTCTAATTTGCTATGGAATTATTAATGTTTCCTAACGAAATTAATGTTTCCTAACCTTCAGCACTTAAAACTTTTCACTGGTGCATAAAAAGAAACTAAAATAAATATCCTTCATGAATTAAACGAGCAAATATACCTATTGTGACACTTCTGTGTTGGGCCATTACGATTATGTCATTATTGTCCCAGAATGAAACGACATTGGCCTGGTGCTGGGCCACAGGTGAGCCCCATTGTGGCAGGATGCTGGCCCAGTACTGGTCTTATGTTGACGGGTTATATTATTTTCTCAATTCCTTGTTGATCTGCAAATTGGGGTTAATTAATTAATGCCATTATATTTTCCATATTTTCTTTCACTTACCGACACGTCCGCGTAGTCTGCTTCCTTTTTCAACCACCCCTCTTCATGTACATCGCATGTAGGCCTATAATTTATCTATACTGTCTTTCCAAATCTCTTATTAGTTATGGTGACGTGCAGTTATAATGCATATATTTTATATTTTGATTGTAATTTTTACAGTTAAATAGAAGAGGACATCATAAAATTAACAATCTTTTTTAGAAAATTGCCTAAAATCACTGATTGTCACATATTGAAACCTTGGAAATGATTCGCGCACAAAGCTAGGTCAAATTAAGGTCAGATCATTTACATATTGGTAAGGTCAGATTTAGTACTGGCCAGGTACCGGGCCACAATACTGTCTGCCATAATTGAGTTAGCGACTCTCCTCGTTATGGGCAGCCACCATTGGCCCAGTTATGGTTATGTACCGTGTTGTACCTCGCGGTACTGCCAGAACAAGCCCATAGTAAGCCAGTATCGGCCCACTACCGTAATGTTTGCTAGAGTAAAGGTAGCTTTTACACTGATGTATGTATTCCTCTAAAATACATGTTTACATACCCACATTAAGCTTGGGTAAAACATATGACTGACAAAACGTATAACGGATCACATTGTATCAGCTTTAAGGGAAGATACAGAATATGTACTAGGTAACTAGGTATGTACTAGGTATTTTATTTTTATTTTTTATTTTGTTTACTTTTTATTAAATAAAATGATCAACAATAACACTATCTGAAAGAGGCTTTTTGTATTAAACAACTATGACTCATTAATCTATAATTTTTTTCTTTACTGAATTGGAATCTTCACTCTCATCAGGCGCTGGGGGGAGGTTTATCCAGTAGGCAATATAGTGTATCCATCTATCTATTTTCTAAGGCACGCATGTAGTCAAATATACAATACTTGATCCTAGGGACTTCTGACTTACTAGTAGGCCTACATAAAGCCTTGTTTCTACAATAAAACACTGTAACATAACAATAATTAGGCCCTACACCTGATTAGATGAAAATCTACAAATGCCAAACCCAACATTCCGAAACCCTATTAAGATATAAAAAACAATAATATCAGCTTACCCCAAAGTGTGTCGTTAGTAGCTAGTGGAAATTGTACAAACATTGGTGAACAAAAATAAATGGGCTATAATGAGATGTTTTAATCTAGCTCCCGGTAGCAATAAACTGTGCATGTTCACATTTTCATGTTTGAAATGAGCGCATCGGAAACTATAGACTTGAGATCAAGCGTTATAGATTGACCGTATTTTGTGTGTAGGTATGGGCGCCGTTCCATATAGTGCACTGTGCAGTATACCTCGATCACATTGTATTATACTTGTTATTGGCAGCAGTGAATCACAATGAGAAAGAGGGTGCGTCCAAATCTAACGAATTGAATAAGTCTTTCAACGTTTGTACACGGTCTATAGCAATTTCTTGGGACTACTGGAGATTTTGTTTCTTTTGGGGCTCTCTCATTGATCAACTCAAACGTAGGTGGGCTACGTTCTTGAATATATGAATAATCGATACCTCACGACTTATTTACGTCTGTATATATTTAGCTGAGCCTACGCGATCAATGCCGCACGTTGGGTCGCTATAAACAGGCAGACTGCGCGCAGTATACACACAAGCAGATACGGCTAATTACACAGATTTGATCTCAAGTCGATCTCTAGTCGACGAAGCATTTTTGGCGAGGCGTTATTAAATGTTAAATAAATCCTTTCTATCTTTCAGGTACGTTTTATTTAATGTTATTGTAAGTACATTTATTCAGACATAGGTAGAAATTAATACAAAAAGTAAAATTATTTTACCTCATACAAAGTTAATGGGAGGAATTGTATAGTTACCGAGCAGGTACGACGAAATGCGTTACTTGGAGCTAGTTATCACCGTATGCTGCAAAACAACAAAATCAGTGCAAGTACCTACCCAGATCATCCACCATTTATTATGTCCTAAATGTGCCAACGGGATCGTCGGTCTTAACCTAAAACACTCATTAAACACTAATTAAATTAGAACCAACAAAATAGTTCCGACGGTTTCATTATTGTTTATTTACTTAACTCACTCACAATAACATTTTGCCACATCAGAGAGTGTACAGCATACAGAACACCAAGCCGTCAGCCTGACAGCTACTGGCATTCAAAAGCTGCGCCCTGGCTTATCCATGCTCCCAAATTAGTATGCACAATATTTATTGTATAGTCCAATCAGCGAAAATATCATTAACATTAGCATATATTAACATTACATGTACGTGTAATTACCATTTGCGAGAAACGGTTTCTTATCAATTACATAGTGCAACTGCAAATCTTAATTCTTAATTATACTGGCATTCATTAAACCACATAGGTGCTCGAAAGCAAACCAATCAACGATGACGCAATTACAGTGAGCATTAATATAACTCAATTATTAGAACTCAGCTTGACTCGATAGAGTTGATCTTGATTTGACTTGGTCCAACCTCCAGAGATACTAAGTCAGTCAGGGTCCAGGGGATGATAATCCGAGATTAGAACAGAGACATGGATACGTGAAGAGATAAACCAGGTCGGCTCTCCAAAGCGATACCTAAAATAAAATAAGAACATGATAACTAGGCTACAAAGTGACTAATAATGAAAATAAAGACTATACATGTATAGAGGAGTGAATTTATACATCTTGAACTTTGCGGATACAAGTTTAAATCACAGAAGAGAGTAACCTCGAGGATAAACTTACAATACGAAATATAGTAAGCTTACTTGTACCAAAAGAGAAAAACACAAATGAGGCTACAGAGAGTGATGAAATCATTCAAACACTAACATAGTTCGAAAGTAATCTGACAAACGTTTACTAAAAATCGAGAGGGCTACAAGCATTATCTAGCACTTTTGATTGTTGGGGAAACGTGTACAATTAAGCTTTTTTAGCGGTTAAGATTAGTCCACTAATAATGGAAGAACGACTGTAAATGTTAACTCACCACTGGCAAGGTATGTTGTTGATTCTAGGGACGAACTCCACCTCGAACTTCGAAGTCCTGCACTGGATAGCTCACGCGTGGGAGCCACCCGTGATGTCGGCAGCAGGCTAACTGTAATTTACACTCCACAGAGCAAAACGTTTAGTCCCGTGTCAAGGGTGTACATATAGTTCACAAAACAAACAATTCAACGGTTGAACAAAGACAATATCACGAATACAAGATAAGAGCCAAAACTGCGGCAATAAAGTTGTCAAAACGCTAAGTAAATACGGTGAACTAACGCGAAGAGAAAAACCTCACATGTGCTCGAAAAACAAACGTGACGTGTACGTGTAGAACTTACTGGAAGAAAGTTGCTCTCCGAAGGGCAAAGGTCAGCAACACTGGGCTGATGCACTATGGCGTGCCCCATGCAACAACAAGTCAAAACAGTACGCACAAAAAGGTTCGGGTCACTACACTTTCTTAGAAAACCTATTTTTCGACATCCGTAATCATTGAACGAAAGTTATACACTTATTTACGCACGTTGATCTTATCACTGAATGAAAGTTCAACGAACTTCCCACGTAAGTTTTATTCAAAACTTTTGTTGTTACTTAAAGGTACTTGCAACTACATAACGGAAACAAATTTAAACAAACCGTCAGTCTTTAAGTCCGCCTACTTGCTGTTGTCCAGCCACTTTATTCATTGTTTACTCATAGTACTAGGCCTAAAAAGTAATCTTCCGATCTTCACAAGGACCATTTTTTCGATTGAATAACACAATCCTCCAATAACCAAATCTTTTAAACTGGCTCAAAATGTACAGAGTACATAACCCTTTCAACCCCATTGTGCCATATTTGCTCAAAATTGCATATCACTTGGGTACCGTGGTGTTCTTTTGGCACGCGAAAACAACTTTCGTTTGTTCCCGGTGTGCCCCAGTGGCACATTGGTAACACCTGTTGTAGCGAAATGTCAATAGCGTCCTCAATTGACCAGCGCTTTCTGATTGGCTGAAAAAGTACGCCCGCGAGCTTTTGCGTGCTACTGCTTTATATTGTCATGGACGCCGATCAAAGTGCACACATTTTGGAAGAAATCGGAAGATAGTGAAGAGGAATGCGTCCCTACATCATCATCTTCATCGGAAAAGCCAAACTGCCGGTCTGGTTGGTGTGAAACTAACGCATACACGAGAAAACCATGGTGCAATTCAGTGGAAACAGGGGAACTACTGAAGATTTGAGTAACTGTACACCTTTCCATTTTTTTTCAACTGTACTTCTGTCAAGCGACCTGGGAGCTGATGGTGACGGAGACAAATCGATATGCTGAGCAAACTTTGCCTGCAAACCCAACCAATCGTCAGCCTGCTTGGACTCCAACTAATATTCCCGAAATGATGGCATTCGTGGCATTATTACTTTGCATGGGCATCAACAAAAGGCCTCGATACAGCTAGACTTGGTTCCAAGTCTGTGATCGTGGTTTTTGTCTGCCTGAAGCCAATACGGCTCTGTAGTATCGCATCAACGCCCTCTTGTGCATTAACCTCCGACATTAACCTTCGATCACAGATGTGGGAATGTTGTTCGTCGGTTTGTACACACCCTATTGCGAATTAGTCCAAAAGTGGACGGAACAATCTGATTGGTCGGAAAGCCTTTCATAACATGAATATTCAAACTAAACCTTCTACATGCAGTTGGAAGAGACGTACTCAACGATTCCATTTAAACTGTAGGTAAGACGTTTTTTGTAGAGAAGGAATTATGTATTTTATTTTGTGCTTTTTTACAACTCTAAGATCTCATTAAATTTACGTATCATTTCAAATACTATTTACGTACCAAGCACTATACAAATTTAATATCGAATGAATATTACATAAATAATTTTAAGCGAGTGTAACCTGTTCGTAATAAACGCGGCCTACAAGGTTTTTGTGGCCTCCTGATTGGCCATCTCTCTAGCATACGTATTATTATGTAAGTTTTAGCTATGAATGCATGAATATCCCACAAACACAAGAGGGTCAAGTCTGAGATCGCGAGTTAGGGCTGTGATAGCCAGTAGGGGTAAACGACGTTTTGCGTGGCTGATGCAGACAAAAATAACCGCGATCTCAGACTTGAATTCAAGTCTACGATACAGCATGCACTGGTCCATGTCAGATGTCATTCGAAGTCCGGTATATCCGTCATCTATGTCCCGCAACAGATTCACCGCAATCCTTAGATTTTTCATCTAGCCAACAACAGAGTTCAAGTAGACAGCCCTTCCGACAAACTGGCAAAACTTCGCCCTTTACTCGACATTGTACTGCCAACCTTTCTCAAAATATACAGCCCTGGACGAAACCTCTCACCGGATGAGAGTATGGTGATGTTTAAAGGACGACTGAGCTTTAAGAAGTACTTACCGCGAAAGGCCAACAAGTGGGGACTGAAATGCTTCTCTTTAAATGAGTCCGAATCCGGGCATACGGCCAAGCACAGCAACAGGTCAACCCTCCACTGTGCATGCTGCAACCATGGCAACACACCATCCATCCGTCCGTCCTTCATGCACCAGGCCAGGTTGTCTTGTATCCAGTGAAAGGACTGTAACACAAGGGGCATGTCATCTTCATGGATAATTGGTACAATAGCCCAGCTCTGGTCTCCAAGTTATCACAGCTAGGATTTGCAGTAAATACAAGCATAAACTCAAAATGTTGATTCATACTCATTGACAACTTGTCTAGTCTTGTTTGTTTTATTTAACTTCCAGTTTAACCAAATTAATAAAACGACGCAGCTGCGGAATGGGTATAATACGCTGCTTTAGCTTTCCCATCAAATTTCATGCGACTTACATAAATTGGTGAAGACAATGGTTTATTGTTCTGTCGTGTTCTTCCAATGAGGTTGGCCGGCCAGTTTGTTTGACAAATGGTCCATGGGCGTCGATCAGTGGGGAAGGAGGGCACGTCCCCAACTTTTTTAGAGGGTGGGGGACAGCATATCAAATGCCCCTCAATTTTTGATGGCTCATAAATAAATTTAAAAAAATAAATATATTAGCATATCCTGACTACTGAGGAGGAGGCTACCGTTTTTCTTGCAACACAAATATATTAATGAAGCGATCTGAATGCACCAAAAGCGTCCAAGGTCAAATGTTGTCGTAACTCTAAATGTTGTATTGAAGGCAGGCCCCTGTTCTTTTCTTTTCTTTTCTTTTACGTTATTTTATTTTATTTTTTACTGCAAGACATTTTTTACTCACAAAATTGTTTTGCCCCCAAAATGATGTCTAAAAGGCTTGACTAGTGTGATACATCCATGGGTACAATTGCTTCTTTGTCGTTGAAGGAAGAAGAGGCTGAATGATATAATCTATATGAAGCTTATTAACATAAGTATGATATTGTATATTAGCATGGGTGTTCATAGCTGCTGAGAAGTGAGGGGAAGGGCGGGTCCAGGATTTGGCCATATGGGGGCACACCCCGGGTTGCACAGCCTAACCCGCTTTTAGACAATATATTTGGGGCACGTTTTCTTAATTTGCCAACTCAACCGGCGACGATTTATTTTTGTAATTATGTATTTGTTTATTTTTCTTTTTTATGTATTTTTATTTTGTATGTGTTTGTTTGTCTGTTTTGTTTTGTTTTTGGGGTTTGAATTTTGGATGCAAGATGCTCAGTAGTGCATTCTGAGTGCTTTATGACGACAGGGATGCAAAAAAACACATTTAAAAATAAAACTGTGGCATACTTATCAGGTTTTAGGATATGCCTTTACAATTATTTAGTGCATTATTTTGGTATGGGCCATCAACAGTGGAGGAACGTTATTGCCATTCCCCACTCTCAAAAGTGGGAAATGAACGCCTCTCAATAATTGGCCTCAAATTCAAACCGATCGACGGCAATGGATGAGAAAACGTAGTGATCTGTCCAAAATGGTGAATTCGTGGCGGAGGGGCCTGCTTTATAGCATTCAGGGTCACGACAAATTACTCTGGATGATCTGTGGTGCATTCTGAGCGCTTTATTAACAATGTTGATGTTGCAAAAACAGTGTCCCACCGATCGATACATGGGTGTTAGGCGGCACATTTGTTGGTGTTCTTGATACGGCACACTTTTATCATAAGCTTATTGAGCAAATGTGTTCCTTAAAAAAAAAAATGTTTTTATGCAATTCGCCCTACACAAGGCCAATGGCCATTCCAAGGTGGGGGCTACTCAGTCATTAAGTTGTTACAACGACTCCACACTGAAGAAACCAGCCCCTCGCACCGAAACAAGACAAGTTAATAACCAGCCTCTTCACGGTCCAGAACAAGGCAGTTGTTAAACTGCCTCTGCCCCTCTGCACTTTTTTGAAGACAACACTACCATTATCTGTTCCCATCCCAACCATACCTACCGTCAACACTGATATCACCAATGTCTCATCCTGGTTCAAATGTAATAAGCGTTGAATACCAATACAAGAAAGCGTGTTCTGCAGTAAATAACAGTCCTTATTCTAGCTCTCTCTCTATATTGGATGTTATACCTACAACAATGAGGTCCAGTTTACAACATTCTTTGAATAGGTATTACTTAAGATGAAAAACGTTGTTATTGTCTTCCTCTCTCTGTCTTATTCTCCATATACAATATTTAAATCATCCCTTATCTTAACTATTGTAATATTGTTTGGGCTCGTTCTAACAACTCTCTACTTCCTATCAAAAAATGGCCATCAGAATAATATGCACTCTGCTCCTTTTTTTCTCTACACTGAGCACATTAACACACATTGATAGGCCTGTTAATAAACTGCGTACTGGGATCTTCATGTACAAGTATACTGACCAACTTCTTCCTCAAGATGTTTTCTTCCTATTTTACTGCAGTCTATGATAGTCATGGATATTCCACCAGATCACAACACAATCTCTTTCTGCCGTTCACTCCCACATACTACTTTATGAACATTTCTTTAAATTTTACGGGCCACGCCTCTGGAACAGTATTGACAGAATGGTGAAAACAGAGTCAGTTGTGGGGCGCTTTAAAGCTTCTGATATATACAAAGAACATCTATGCTGTTATTATTCGACATAAGTCCTTCTCTTTAAGCAACAAGTCACGATCAATTTTATCAGTTTCCGTAATATGTTATCCCTTGTTCATAATATAAATATTCCTTTGCTGTCCTTAAGTCCGTTCGTCTGTCTGAATGACCTAGTTTAATGACCTTTAATTCGTTTGTCTTGTCCACCAAATCTCCCTACCCCTCATCTAAGCCATAGGACTTTTGAATATGCCTCCATAATTATTTGGGTAATTATTTTCTGATCAATTTACTGTTCTTGCATTGTTATATACCGGTACATTTCTTTAATCTCGTTCAACATTGTACATTGATTTACTTTGTTTATTTGTAAAATTTACCAACGTATACAATATTTAATTCGATGTTTTAACCCTACTTCGTTTCCACATCTTAGACGGCTTCAAAACAACAATATCAGCACAATTGCCAATGGAGCATTTGATGGTCTATCACGGCTCGAAATCTTGTAAGTATTGCATCTCATACATTCCAATGACACAGCACCAAGCCAGCAATTGTTTTTTCATAACTGAATTTACGTCTGACGACGAAAATAAAACATTGCTACTATCAAAATATATTTATTCCATTCAGTGACACTTCATCCCTGTTGACTTTTAGTGTTTCATTTAGTTCTTTTAAAAAGCCAAAATCATATGTGGTGGGAGTGAGTTTCTCAGTAGATCCTTTTGAATCTGTATTTGTGAGATTTTCTCGGATTAATTGTTCCCGAATGTTTTGAGCCTTTCTGAAGGCAACAAAAGGCAGTTTCTGAAATATTTCTGAGAGTTGTTGGTTTTGTTGTATCAGATGGCAATGCTTGTTTAATGCTTATTTCACATCTTTATGTTTTACGAACGGATTATAGTTCGTTGAGTAGACGAGCGGTGCTTCTTTGTTTTGTTTGCCTTTTGGTAATTTGTGAATCAATTTAGCTCGTTTGGCCAGTGACACTTTATTTTGTGTTGTTTATCTCAGTTTGAGTAATGCCTCTGGCTAATAATTTTTGAGAGAAAACTTTGACTTTTTCTGTGAAATCTTCCTCATTGTTGGTATTTCTAGCATATCGGAGAGTTTCTCTTTAAATGAATGCTTTGAACACGTGGGATGAGGTTTTGTGCAGAAACTGGCATGTTTCTGTAGGTTTGGTGTACACCTTTGTGTCTCGGATGCCAGTTTCACGGAAGCGTTTTCCTTTGAAAATAGTTTAAGTCAAGATAATTGACTGATGTTTTCGAGGCCTCCTATGTAAATTTTAGAGTTGGGTGCATCTGATTCATTGTGTTTATGAGATTTTTGAAATAATCAAGTTCGCCACTATATATGACTAGTATTTATACTGTGTCACCAAAAACGATATTATCAGCCTGTTGTATAGGATTTTATTTTCGAGATCATGTAACGTTATGTCACAAATTTCCGGACTGGTTGTTGAGCCCATTGCACAACCGATTTTCTGGAGGTAGAAATTATTTACAAATTGGAAACAATTTCTGTTGAGTATTAGTTCCAGATGTATTTCTGGATGTATTCGGAAGGTGGTTTGTTGATGACATATGGATGGTTGGTTTGGTCGAGAGCATTGCATACACAGTTTATTGCCTCGGTTTGGCGGATGTTTGCGTACATTGAAACAACATCAATACTTGTGATAAGTACATCTTATCCTTGGAGTTTCCGCACTATGTCTGCTGTGTCACGGATATAATTATGTAGGTTGGGCGGTTACTATTGGCAATAGAAAATGATCTACAAATTCTGAGATTTAGACTCGAACATCCACTTATTATGGTCTTCCAATAAAAGGTATGCCTGTTTCGGTAGAAAATACATTTTTGACATGCCCGTGAGCTTGGATCGAGATATACCAGATTGTGTTTGTCGACATGGTTGTTGATTTAATTTTGCCCTACACCGACGTGTGTATAGTACTGTATACTCAGTGCTTTCCGAGTGTCTGTGAAAATACTACACAGGCGACTCGGGCGGGATTCGAACCCACGACCTCCTGCTTACTAGTGCAGACGGCTTAACCTCTCTACCACCGAGCTTGCCCGATGACAATTGGCCGGCTAGAAACCCATATAGCAGCGGGTTCCGCGATATATATAGGTTGGTGAAATTATTGCGTCGGGAGATAAACAATTGATTTAATTTTGCCCTACACCGACGTGTGTAGAGCACTGTATACTCATATATATGAGTATACAGTGCTCTACACACGTCGGTGTGTGTACTAGTAAGCAGGAGGTCGTGGGTTCGAATCCCGCCCGAGTCGCCTGTGTAGTATTTTCACAGACACTCGGAAAGTATACAGGGCAAAATTACATCAATTGTTTATCTCCCGACGCAAGAATTTCACCAACCTATAGACATGGTTTTTGTTTCGCATTTCGGTTAGGACATTATGAACTACCAGGTGATTTGAGATCGTCACCGTTTTCATGAAGTGCCAATTGGGGAAAATCGTAATTTTTTTTCGAGTTTGATTTTTTATTTTGATATTTTAAATTACTTCATTGAAATCTACAATCCCACAAATTTATAAGGTCCAAAAATCATTAGTTTTGTAATTACACTAATTGGCCAAAGGAAAAATGGGTGCTCAAGAGCAATTTGCGTTTTCACGAAGTGACAATTGGGCCACACAGCATTGAGCTTTAAGTAATATCTATGTTTTAAACGTACCATTTCATATTCAAGACGCAAAATACATGGAAAATGTGTGCCCTATGTGAAAGAACAGATTTCAAACTTTCAAAATGTGTCAACTTTTTAAAGAACGGGACGATTAATCACAACATAATGAATAATTTAAGACAATAATCCCTTCGAGAAATAGCTCAAATCAACACAACTTTCCCAATTGCAGCGCGCGCTACTACCGATCTATAAATAGCTCACATTGTCTCTTTGTGAAAACGCAAAAACTACTTCGTCAGCAATTTTCACCCATAGCGTGCGGTACATGTTAGTAAATCCGCATAGTTTTGTTCAAGCGCAAATTTTATAGTTCTGTAGTGGCGCGCGCTGCCTTTTCGTTTTCACGAAGGGACAATTGAGAGCAAAATAAGCCGTTTCTAGCGTTTTCAAGAGGGGACAATTGTATTAATAAATCAATTACGCCATAAATAATCGTCCTGTTGTTGAATAACTTGTACATTTGAGAAGTTTGAAATGTGTACTTTCAAACAGTGCACAACATTTGGCAAAATTATGCGTTCATTAAGGTGAAACTACAATTTCAAAAAGTGAGCAACTTAAAACTTGATTATCTCGAAACGTGTATTTTGTGTTGTGTGGCCCAATTTGCACTTGTACCCATAAACACCATGAATGAGTCACATCCGACTCTCGTTTCACATAATTCAGAAACCTCCAATAATAACAAATCAGTCACGAAACTTGCCAGTTTTGAATATATTTGCATTTTAATTATGACCTATGAAAATAGTGCCCTCTTTTGGTCATTCGAAGAGAACTGTGTACATTTCAATGTGGACTTTTGTATAATTTGAGAAGCTGACATGGGCTATGTTCATGTCAAAGATGTCAAATCGTTCCAGTGGGGGTCAGGGTGGGTTTGGTGAAGAGGTGATCAAGATTTAAAGCAATATCTGATGATTTTATTATAAAAGAATCACATTACCAAGATTGACTGCTCACTGCATGTCATGCTCCAATCCCCTTTCTTTCACCTTTACTCCCAGGGTAAGCTCCAATTGGGTTGGGCGTTCCCCTTTCAAATTAATCAACCATGCGCATAACGAAATTGACCATACATTTTTGTGATTTTTCCCTCTAACCTCTTGCTCAATTGCAGCGCTCTGGATCTACCCCTGCCTACCCCAAAAATACGAATTTGTGATGCTTTTGTTGTCCTTCATTACTAAACCACGTGGTTAAAGGTCCTATGAAATAGGAGTTTGTTTCATTGTATACAATAAAGTATGCCTACTGGAACATATATTTGTCATTTGTACATTTTTCCCCTCACGTTTATACCATGTTCACAACATGCTCACCGTATCAGTGTTCACGGCATGAAAACATGCCGTGATTTTCCGCATTAATAAAAACATCGTGTCTGATTTTTATATCCATAAAAACATTAAACCTTTCTCATTATGCCTGTTTATTAACAGTATAACTGTTTCTGTTATTTCATAAAATAACACCGTAATGTTAGCATTGCTTTCGGTGTGTGTTCCGACCGCATGATGGGGGCTTGCGCTGCGTTTCACGGATAACTCTCCTCTCTTTCGGACATGTTTTTGAGTGTTACTGCTAGCTTTTCGTACAGTAATTCTCCCGTGCTTCTGGCGTAAAATGCGTCTGTGTGTGCATGACAACGCTAAGCGTGCATTGTACCGTGACGGGGACAACTCAACCCTCTATAATTATTAGACTGTTATCCGATCAAAGTCTGGCACCAAACCATACCGCCTAGCTCCGCGAGTGTAATATTCTCTGCCTTTGTGTACGTCACGAACGTTTCGTTAAAACTTCGAAAAATTCGGGTGGTAAATTTTTGATTATTAGATAAACAATTAATAATCCACTCGACACACAAAAACATTTAAATTGTTTTTAATTCATACCCATCAATATAACAGCACCAACAAATTAAGTTTGGTAAATACACTCTTCACAGGACCTTTAATTTACTTTGGTTACTTAAATCAAGGCAATGCAAAAATTGTCTTTGTTTGACACTTTTACTAATTTTGTAACTTATGATGCCCCAGGGGGTATGTTTGTTTTCCCTTTTCTTTATATTTTCTGTTTTTGGGGCACTATGAGGATTTTCGGGGGGGGGGACCTGGGGGGGGCACTGGAAATTTGTGGGGAAGGGGGGGCACGTGCCCCCCCAGGCCCCCCGTGGCTACGCCGCTGTAACAGGATAAATGAAATATTAAAGGTCTAATTTGCTATGAAATTATTAATGTTTCCTAACGAAAACAATATTCCAGCTGAGTCCTTGGAATTTTAGGCTTTTTTGGCAAATACTGTTGAACCTTCAGCACTTAAAACCTTTCACTGATGCATAAAAAGAAACTAATATCCTTCATGAATTAAACGAGCAAATATGTCATTATTGACCCAGTGCTAATCGTATACACACGTTCACAGACCAATGCTGGCTGATAGCAGTGACCCAGTATAGTTTACACACAGGCAATTAATCGGGTCAATTCAGTTGCCATTACTGGCACGGTACAGGGTGTCATTGTTCTATACCTATTCCGACACTTCTGTGTTGGGCCATTACGATTATGTCATTATTGTCCCAGAATGAAATGACATTGGCCTGGTGCTGGGCCACAGGTGAGCCCCATTGTGGCAGGATGCTGGCCCAGTACTGGTCTTATGTTGACGGGTTATATTATTTTCTCAATTGGCCGAGTTCCTTGTTGATCTGCAAATTGGGGTTAATTAATTAATGCCATTATTTTTTACATATTTTCTTTCACTTACCGACACGTCCGCATAGTCTGGTTCCTTTTTCAACCACCCCTCTTCATGTACATCGCATGTAGGCCTATCATTTATATGTACTGTCTTTCCAAATCTCTTATTAGTTATGGTGACGTGCAGTTATAATCCATATATTTTATATTTTGATTGTAATTTTTACAGTAAAATAGAACAGGACATTAAAATCTAGACGATTTTTATCATAAAATTAACAATCATTTTTTTAAAAGAAAATTGGCTAAAATCACTGATTGTCACATTTTGAAACATTGGAAATGATTTGAGCACAAAGCTAGGTCAAATTAAGGTCAGATCATTTACATATTGGTAAGGGCAATTTTAGTACTGGCCAGGTACCGGGCCACAATACTGTGTGCCATAATTGAGCTAGCGACTCTCCTCGTTTATGGGCAGCCAGTATTGGCCCAGTTCTGGTTCTGTACCGTCTTGTACCTCGCGGTACTGCCAGAACAAGCACATAGTAAGCCAGTATCGGCCCACAACCGTACTGTTTGCTAGAGTACAGGTAACTTTTACACTGGTGTATTCCTCTAAAATACATGTTCACATTAAGCTTGAGTAAAACATATGACTGACAAAACGTATGACGGATCACATTGTATCAGCTTTAAGGGAAGATACAGAATATGTACTAGGTAACATGCATTACATTAAATCCATTAGTTTAAAAAATAAACTTGCATTTACATTTCAACATTATTTTTGTAAATAAATTAATGATTCAATTTTTGTGTAAGATTAAAACACATCAGACAGAATATTTTCAAGGAATAATCTATACGTGTAACAATTTAACAGCAACTAATTACTAATGTTGTATCTATTTCACTTTCAACATTATATTTATTTTATTTTTATTTTTTTATTTTTTATTTTTATATTTTTTTATTATATAAAATGATCAAAAATAACACTATCTGAAAGAGGCTTTTTGTATTAAACAACTATGACTCATTAATCTATATTATTTTTCTTTACTGAATTCACTATCGGAAACTTCACTCTCAGGCGCTGGGGGAGGTTCATCCAGTAGACAATATAATGTTTCCATCTGTCTATTTTCCAAGGCACGCATGTAGTCAAAGATACAAGACTTGACCCTAGGGACTTGAGACTTACTAGTAGGCCCACATAATGCCTTGTTTGTACAATAAAATATATAACAAAACATAAATATTCGAGTTATTAACAACAAACGGGATCGTCGGTCTTAACCTAAAACACTCATTAAACACTACTTAAATTAGAACCAACAAAATAGTTCCAACTGTTTCATTATTGTTTATTTACTTAACTCACTCACAATATTTAAGTTTTGCCACATCAGAGAGTGTACAGCATACAGAACACAAAACCCGTCGTCAGCCTGACAGCTACTGGCATTCAACAGCTGCGCCAAGGCTTAAGAAATCCATGCTCCCGAATTAGTATGCACAATATTTATAGTATGGTCCAATCAGCGAAAGCTTCTTAATAATCAATAAGAAGGTAATATAATATGCAATCATAAGCAATATCGTCAGTGGTGTAAAGCTATCCATGGCGTATCAGTTAATAGAACAACCAAACGATTAGCTTGTAAAAGAAAACATGGAATTTAATCGAATAGGCTCGATAGGCTTTCAAGATCTTGATTTGACTTGGTCCAAACTCCAGAGATAACAAATCAGTCAGGGTCTAGAGGATGATAATCCGAGATTAGAACAGAGATATGGATACGTGAAGAGACAAACCAGGTCAGCTCTCCAAAGCGATACCTAAAACAGCACACTGTACTAACATAGCACAACACAAATGAGGCGATAGAGTGATGAAATCATTCAAACAATAACTTAATTCAGAAAGTTATTTGACAAACATTTACTAAAAATCGAGAGGACTTTGATCTTAATGCAACCTTCAGATTTTATTTGCTTCTTATTTAAAATAAACTGTTAAAAACTAACTCTAATTTAAATAGTAATAAAAATAAGTAAAAGCCATAATCAAACATCCGTCGGTGATTTGGGATACTCGTTCAGAGGTCAACTGACAAACGAGAGTTGGCTCATCATGGTAGCAAGGAAAACTTCATCAATAATCTCACTCTGGTTTATAATTAAATGTAGGAGTAACGCTGATGTACTAAATTTAGATTTAGTTCAATGTCACTGATACCGTGCAATAGTGCAGTGCATGCAACTGCCGTTGATGACTTATGATTCCAAAAATAAAGGAATTCAAGTCTACTACACATACTTGCCCTGATATGGATACTATGTTCTTGTACAAAATAACATAGGCCTATTCAATAGGGTTACTGGCACATTAAATTAACTCTTGAGAATACTTATTTAGCCATAACGAGTAATAGGAAATATAGCTTGATCATTTGTGAATAATGATCAACATCAATAACTACGAAATGTTAAATAATGGGAAAAGTCAATTGCAATACTACAAAAGTTTACTAAAAATCGAGAAGGCTTCGAGCATTAACTATCGCTTTTGATTTTTGGGGAAACGTGTACAATTAAGCTTTCTTGTAGGTGTTGCGGACAAAAATACACAAACATTCTACATTCTACTGTTTACAAATTTCTTTCTTGTTTCCACCATTCAAATTCATTTTTTACTATACAAATCAACTTTGTTAAAAATGGAGTCTACTACCCAATGCAAATTGGAGACAAGACTCTTGCTTCTTTTCTCCACTTTTTTCCTGATTTTTCACGAATGATTCACTTATTTTTTGTTTACGACATGAATAATTCTGGGGGATGATCCTATTTATTACCCCCCCCCCCCCGCCACAGAATTACACCCGTGGTTTTTACAAAACAAATAACATAAGCTACCCCACAGTGCCTCGTAAGTAGCCATTGTTTCATTTTTTTCCCTCGGGAAAATATAACAATATTGGTGAAACAATAAAATAAACGACATGCATCAATTTACTGCCATCAACACCTTTTTTCAGCTATGGAGACTCCCAGTACTCGGTACCGTTATTTGCAAACCAGTCGTTACCATTATCTGTTCACATCAAATCTATAACTTGATACTTGATCCATACCGTCAACACTGAACTCATCAATGTCTCATCCTGGTTCAATTGTAATATTCGTTGAATCCCAATAAAACAAAGAGCGTTTTCTTCAGTACTTCTTTTCGCTAGAATGTTGATGCAATCAAGTATTGTCTATCGAAATTGTATTTTGATTTCATTTTCTGTATAATAGATTTAACGACAAAAGGTAACAAGATATATTTACACATCAGTTGTTTAAGGTATATCTGGATACAAAACAAATTATTACTTATTTAAGTTGTTGTATTTCAAGAGAACATTTATATAATTTGTTTTCAACTAACTTACAATTCGTCTGATACTGTAACACTTTATATATACACCAGTATGCCACCGATATATATCGATGTGTTGTCTATCGAAATTCATTTATAAATTCTAATTCCTTAAATAAGTGAACCTCCAACAGATTGTTTGATATTGTCACATATGAACAAACTTGCACACAGAACAATTGATTGCCTACAGATTGCATCAATTTAAATCCAGCAGGATTATATTCAATTACATTAACGTTTGACGATATACCGTAATGAGCTAAACATTTTCATTTTTTCATTGATATGTTGTTTAATTTATAATATCTTGAACCAAACATGTCATGCCGTGGTTGTGTTAAATATTGTGTTCAAATATCAATTAAATGCATGTCACTACGTAGCACTTTTCAACGGAGGGCAGTGTGTCAACAAACATTTGTTGTGAATGTTGATGCACACAAGTGTTGTAGATATAAATTCCGTTGTGGTATTACAAGGGCATACCTGCTTGTAGGAATATCTCAGAATATTAATGAATATATAGAAAAAAAATTGATAGTCTAACATACCACAGACTCACTTATTTGTGAACAATTTCAATATAGATGAAACTAGCCACCCATTATTTTTGAATGAATTTACGTCTAACGGCGAAACAAAATCATAGGTTTTTGATTGCCGATTAAAATATTTGTTAAGGGTTTCCACTATTTCCACTTAAACAACACAACGTGATGAGCTAAACATTCCACATTTATTTTATGAAGTTTCGTTCATTTATTCCACCTCTATCTCTATCTACTCACCCATTCCTGTTTTCTTGATTTTGATTATCTGTAAAGGATGGCAATAAATATTTCTGAGTTACATTTGCATTATTGTGCACCAGGATGCGAGATAAAAGGAATGAGAGACTTTAGCACTGAAGATTGAATATCATCAAACATATGGCTGGTCCCGCTGTTGAGTTTTGAATAATCTCAGTTAGTTTAACCATGGAGGAAGAAAACATATTTTTTTCCTCCATGGTTTAACAAAATTCGTTGTGGAAGGAAGAGGTTTAATAGCTGTGCGGAAAATCGGGGTAAAAGTGTATGTTAGTAAGGTGGATCATGCTAGCAAGTGTCGAACTGATATTAGAGAAATAAACATTAAGGTGTCGGCCATATCATAAAGTTGGAAGTAGTCTGTTGGTCATTAATGAAGTTATCAGGCAGATAAACCAGGAACATTTACGCTCTAGGAAACGAGAACCAACCACACATTATTTTTGACAGAATTTACGGATGACGGATAAACAAAATTAGATCATTGCGAAGAGAATGATGAATTTGAATTAAATAAAAAGACTTAGTCGAGACGGGTATATTGATATTGTTTCGTCTTAGATTATCTGAGGTGCATCACGTGATCTAGTATGCATTGGTGAATGTCATTAACTGAGGTGAAATAGGATGAGAAGATGCGGGGAAGAGGTTGTTTGAATGTTTTGTTCATAATGATACCGTTGTATTTTGTAAACTCCCAATGCTATACCTTACCTTGAAAGACTTGATATATCACTGCCGGATTAGTTTGTAATTGATATGAATGTGTCATGTTTCTTGGCTTATTTATTGACTGGAAAATCATGTTGATTTCCTGTGTAAAAAATGCTCGAAATATTTGTGTGATTAACAGAATTAAAATCTTTCCCCCCATCTGTATTAGTTTGTCTATATAATTCGTTAATTCTGTCTTATATAAATTATGGTATACTTGCCTGGGGCAACTGCTCCTCCAGCCTTTTCAACAGACTTTTTATACTTCAAAAAAGGCCTTTATGATTAATTAATTTGGGTTCTGTCGAAATAATATGCTTTAATATACAAGTATTGCTTCATATTTAATGGATTGTAACAAAACGCTGGGGGACGGTAGTAAAAGTATTAGATTTACGCTAGCATAATTCCTATTCAATCAGGAGAAATCCACTAGCCTAAAAAGTGCTCCTATGATTTAAAAAAGTGCCAGATTCATGAAAGTGTTCTCTTTTGTTATATAATTGCTTTAAACTAAGGGAAAAACTCAAATTTCACTTTTCCTGTTTTTTGGGAAAATGACCATTTTTGAGGCAGTACTGCCAAAAGAGGATACAATTGCCCAAGATTTTCTCACCAGATATGAGAAGGCCAATGTTGCCCCTAATCACAACCAAAATGAAAATAGAGGTATAGAGTTTGTGAAAAACAAACTCGAGGTGTTTGGGGGAATTCATCATGTTATGGCGTCATCACCTAAAGTTGTTTAAAATTACATTAATTTAGTCTATTGGCTATGGCTGTCGCTCGAACACCTAAAAAAAAAAAAAGAGTTACTTCAGGAGATGTGTTTTTATGATATATAATGAACATAACATATGTGCTGAATACATTAACTTCCAGTTCAGTCATCCCATATGATTTTAAATTCCTCCAACCGAATTAAGTCTGAACTTGGTAAATATGGTTTTCTCTTCAGAAAGGTTTCATGACAAAACTCGCATCCGTGGTGCGAAGTGCGACTTGACAAGAGACTATGGCTACGGGAGTTAAGTTCGGCGTGTGACTTGACTACTAGACCATGGGGTGTGCAATGAAAATGTGTTCAGAAATTGAGTTTTGTGACACATCAAGCATGAGCGTGGAAACAGTTTAATAGATCATTACATGTAAATTGCTAATATATAAATCCACAATCACGAAACTTGCTAGTTTGGCAGATATTTGCATTTGAATGACATGAAAATAGCGCCCTCTTTCGGCCATTCTTAGAAAACTGTATATTTCAATGTGGACTTTTGTATAATTTGAAATAGTTCACATGGACTATGTTTTTTGAGTTTGGAAAGGGGATTCCATATTTGGGGAATATTTGATGATGTCATTGTAAAGAAATGAACCAGTTTAAAAAAGAATCCTTGAATAAAAGGTCTGAACCCGACTGCTCCCTGAACGTCTGATCCCCCAGTCCTCTAGCCCTTACTCCCAGGGTATGATATATGGTGTCGTGGGGTAGTATTCCAATTTAATTGATCATGTGAAAACTTTCTAAATTGACCATACATTTCAATATTTTGGGGTTTCGTTTCCCATCCCCCATCTCCTTGCCTTGAGCCCCACCCTCTTTGGGCAACCCTGTATCTAACCCTGCCTACATCAAAGACCAATTTGTAAATCTTTTATCATCTTTAAAAAGTTCAGTATTGGTTATTAATTGTCAATGTTTTGTGTAAATATTTAAATTGATAAAACACATTATTCGTTAATACACACAATTAATAAGTTATTTAAATAAAGGAAATGCAAAACAAATTTATCTTTTGTATGACACTTCTGCTTTATTTTGTCATGGTCATGATACTCCTTTTCCATCCATTTTTGCACCCATCAATAATAATCAATTTCATACAGGATAAAGGTTATCCAAACTTCAAGGTCTAATTTGCAATGAAAAGAATAAATTTTGTCTGAAGTACTAAATATTCCAACAAGTGAACCTGTAGTCCCTGGCATTAATTGGTTTTGGCTAGTATTGTTGAACCTTTAGCACACTTAAAAAAATACATTTTACTGGTGCATGAAAAGAAAGTCAACAGAATCTTTCAATTAAAGATCATCTCAATGAGTCATGGAATGAGTGTCCTAGTGTAAGATGAACAAAGCAGGCAATTGAAAATTACTGGCTCATTTGTTAAGCAGTCTGCAAGGATAAGTCATCTGAAGTTGATGGCCAGGGCAGCTGTAATGCCATGTGATTTCTTCATTATAAGTGTATTATTTAGTACAGCTGATGCATTGAAGAGTGTGTGAAGATATGCACTTTCATGTAAAAATCTATCTGCTACTCCAGCACCTTCACTGCTGTCTATATCAGTATAAGTACATACTGTATCTGAGCCAACTGCAGTCTCTATACCAGTTCTTTTGCAGCGAGAGATTGGCTGTACACCAAGTCAATTGTATTCTTAGTAAATGATCTATGAATTACCAGCGTAGGAAATGTACTTTTCAGACGTGTTTTCAGATTGTGGGTCAACTCCAGTCAACTCCCTCTACTTATTGTACATACTTGATGAACCTACGATGTAATGACTTTGTGAAAATAATTTCATTGTTTTTATTATTCTCTTCTGGATGACTTCTTCACAGAATTTTATTTATGCATCATTGTACCAAATAGGTATTTCAACTGATGGATCTGGCCTTGTCAAGAATTGGGTACATACTCATTATAGCAAAGACAATGATAGCAAACTTCTAAACCCACAAGATCTTTATCTTCGATTTGCAAAAGTAACCTCTCATCTTTCCGTTGGGCTGCTTCAAACAGTTGGCATGCAGTCAAGGTTTGGCACTGTGAATACTTATCAGTTTTTTCTCAATTTTTCTCGGTTTGTCAGGGAGTAACTCTGATGAAGACCACGGTTTTCTTCTCTGGGGTTCAGTGCTGCATTCTTAACGCTCGACCTCATATTGACCTGAATATGTATGAAGAAAGAATGATAAATATTTAATAGAAATAGAGGAATAAGTGAGTAAGGGGAATGGGCATTGTAGACAAAAAGAGAGTGAAAATTAACAAAAGTAAACACACAAGACAAGGTAAACAGATAGAAAGAAACGAAAAAGCAACATATAACTAGAAACAATTTTACTGCAGACTAAGCTTGGGCGATAAACACGATATCGAATATTGCGATAACTTTTTTATTCGATTACAATATCGAGAACGTATTTAAGTTATCGGCATATCGGCGAATCGCGAATACAAATATATCACGATAAAATATAAATCGACATTGTGAAACAAGTCAGAAATTCCATGGAAATAAAATCATTAGTCTTTTGAGCTTTTAGAAATGAGAAACAAAAGCAAACTACTTCAGAAGTACATACACGCTCTGCAAATAAATTTTCAATTTATTGGACACTTGTAGAGGTACATATCTGTGGTTACTGGCTCTAAAGCAATCATGCATGAATGCAAAAAAAGAATTGCAATATTATTGAAAATTGCAATATATGTTTGCCGATATATCGTGGATAAACAAAAACGTTATCGCCCAAGCTTACTGCATCGCATCCGACCGCCACTTTTTAAGGGAGTTTTTGTAATTTTTTTGGAACCACTAACCAGTTAAAAATTATTTTTGGTGGTACAGAAAGCGAAAACTATCTTTAAAATCCACTTTTATGATGGTTTTCGGACTTTATTTCCCTTCTTATTATTTCCTTTCCCTAAAAAATCCTCCCTTTCAGAAAATAGAAGGATTCTATTATAGTTGCCACTGCGCATATACAATGACTGTGTTGGTCACTAATTGTGGAGTTTACAACATCAGACTGACATGACTGAGGAATTCATTGTATACCAAAATGGCAGATTTTTCATGAAATAAATATCCTGGAATAATTTGAAGTATATGTCCATCATCATCCATATGTTCTCCACCTTACCAGGTAGGTAAGATTACTTTATTGGTTATATTGAATGAGAACAAGTGGCGGTCGGATACGACATTCTACCCGAATTTTTCAATATTTGCCTACCTTGATCATGTTTCTGTTTCTTCTCATTTCTTCCTCTCAGCCCTGCAAATGGCATGGAAGCATTTGTACCACTCAGAGTGGTACCCATAAATCTGTAAATCAAATGGTAATTAATTTTAGGAATGTTGGCTATTCATCCATACATGTAAAATAATAAATAATTGGGTCAGCATCCATCTTCATTGTATACACTATGAACAAATAACCCAAAACTTTAGTTCAGCTTGAAGTTCATTTCCATGCTTATTCACACCGTCAAAGGTTGAATATTATTGGCTCAAGTACAAAGTTATGTTTGTGCAACTAGTATTACTTTTAAGTATCTGATAAAACTCCATTATAAAGATCCCATTTTTCAGCAGTGCTGATTTTTTCCCCAAAAAAGTGCCCCTTTCAGGATTTTGATGGATTTAGGGTGGTTAGGGTTATAGTTTATTTTGTTGGTCAAGGTTATTTTGTTGGTCAAGGTATTAACATGGTAACTATTGAAAATAACCACCAGGAATGATCTTTTTTTGAAATTGTCACTAAAAAAGTATGATAATAATGTCAACAATAGACACGATATTGAGAGAGACGAGAATGAGATATTAAAAGTCTGACGATATATATTAAATTGTCAAGGATATTTTTCATGATATAGGCCTAAGTCCAACTATTTTACCAAAAATATGTAGTGTGATTAGGTCCAGATATTTTTCAAATTGTTTTAAAAATAATTCCTACATTACCTGTAACGTTAGCTGTAACAGAGATTCCGAGAGTTGTTCGTTACCAGCGATACATTATTTATACATATGTTATGTACGTTAGCTCCAACAGCCCTAACGTTACTCGTTAGACCATTCCTTGCTCGATGGTTTATTGGCAATATCACACTCAACCATACCATCTATTTATTTCATCCACTTGCACATGAAAGAAACTTTGTCCAACTCATTTCCAAAAATGATAACAATTTGGATTCCATGCTAGACAAATGCATAATACTTAATACTTTAGTACATTTTCTGCGACGCATTTTCTGCAGACGGGCCCGACAGGGAAGCCATTGTTTTTGCTGCTGCATGCTGCGCGCGCATGCATGGCGGGTCATGACCTGCGCGGTCTTCGTAAACTCGAAGTATTATATTCTAATTAGATACTGCATGTACACACACTATAGGCCGATATGTCTGTGTGTAAGACAACGTCAAGGCCGTCCACGCAGTATGCCTGTGCTTCTGAATAGTTGTTCATTTAAACTTCCGTTTTCGACCGGAAGGAGAGGTCAAATTGGGGTAATGTCTGTGTAAGAAATGTGACATAGTTCAAAGCCTTTAAGATGATGCAAAATTGTGAAAATATTTTGTGTGGTTCATGAGATATGATTTTTTGAATTTTTTTGAAATTTTCAACTTCCGCTTTCGACCGGAAGCAGAGGTCGGATTGGGGTCACATCTGTGTACCAACAAAAAATCACATAATTAAAGATCTATAACATACTGCAAAGACTGTGAAAATATCGTTTGTGGTTCATGAGATATGATTTTTTGAAAATATTAACCTTTGATTTAGTGTAATTCGATATCTGATGACCTCACTATGACGTCACAACTTAGTGTACAACTACAGTTAAGGTATATATACAACTACATGTTAAGGTCTAACTATGTGTGAAGTTTTAAGGTTCTGTGAACTCTGCAACTATGTTTTTGTCTCTGGATAAGTCTGGAGGTGGAGGAGGAGGAGGAGGAGGAGGAGGAGGAGGAGGAGGAGGAGGAGGAGGAGGAGGAGGAGGAGGAGGAGGAGGAGGAGGAGGAGGAGGAGGAGGAGGAGGAGAAGAAGAAAACCCGAACAATATCAAGGTGTTTGGGCACTAACCCAAACACCTAAATATTCTGAGAACCCTGGCAAGTTGACTTTTTCACGGACAACAATAGGGCAAAAATATCAATTTTGCAAGTTCTAAAAATAACACAAGGGTGATATTTAAAATATTTATTATTTTTCTCAAGTAATGGCAAGGATGATACTCTGTAGTGATATAGTTGATTTTGTGACATAATTGTGCATTTTGGCTGGGAGGCCTTTAAAAAAAAAGGGCCAAATAGCTTCTTTTTTTTCCTTTTTTTTGAGACCCAAAATCAGCCTAAAATGCCCCAAAAACTAAAAAGGCTGTTACCATTGCAACGGGCTACATATGGAAATAAAAAGTCTATTTTGGTTACTTGCTCACCACGTCCTTTCAGTATAAACAATAACAAAAAATTTACTGTGGACACATATGTTAAGTATTTACGTGAAATGACACTTAAGTAACTTTTTTGTTATGCAGCCTGTACAGGGAACTTGGTAATCTTGTTGTAAATATTTTCATTGTTATTCTCTGCCTGTGCCTGCATAGGAACCCATATACACAAGCTTTGCTTCTAATGGGCACCTTCTGCAGATTCACTTAGTTTCATTTTATATTACTATGTTAAAATGTACTTTGATATTTAATTGTGACTCTGTGGAGAAAAATAAACCCGATACACTTAAATAAATTGTCAAACGCATTGTTAAACAGTACTTTGGTGTCAGTATGTCTAGCAATTGAATTTACCTGAACCCAAGTGCCAGTGTGCGTAATTTGACAATCAATAGTTGTCGCGGAGCGGACTCTTGCGCCACTCCACTCAGACCAATATCAACAAACCACAAGACACAGACGTATGAACACAGTGAAAACAGATTGGAATTATTACAAATTATAAAAGTTATTTAATTGATTGGCGTAACTTGCGTAATGGCTGCCCATTAACCACTCTCTTCGGGATTTAATACAATCAAAGTTTACAAAATTTTCTTTAATACAATGAAAATGTCTAAGCCTAATGAAGTGATGACCCGCCGTTCAACATCTTGCATAACAACCCGTCAGGAAAAGTAGACCCGCATTCCCGATCCCCGTCACAATCGGCAGCCCAGCTTGGCGTCACTGGACCACATCCAAGGACGCTTCACCACGGTTTAGGTAGACTTAGGGAAACCCCTGAAAATGCACATATATTTTACTTTTAATACCCCTTGTCGGACATCGACTTTACACACAATTAATACAAGTTCATTTACTAGAATATCACTTGCATCTTTCATTACCAAATTCGAAATATATCACTGGAGAGTACTCAAACACTTGGCATAAACGTTTAGACACTACAAAGTTAAATAATTAAATTCTAAACTCACAGTGCCTTCGGCGGCTTAGGCACGACGCGACAGCCTCAGCGCTGACGGCCCTGTCCGCTGGCATACACCCACCTGGTGAAATACTCCCTCCAGCATCCGCAACGTAACAACGCAACGTTCCTTTGGTTTTATACTCCCAGCCCAAACTTTTGACGACCCCGTTTCCTTTACAATTTGCCCAAGTGACGCAACGCAAGGGTGCGTCCTTACATTCACCCTTTGTACGTATCTAATCAAACGATGGTTAGACCCCCGGGCAAGAAACCCATTAAGTTATATAATAATCGATTAGAGATATCCGGCAGGTTTTGGTTTATACGTTGAACAAGTACCTGGAACAACATACCACACAGTGCTTAAGTGTAATTTTCTAACCGCTTGTAACAATCACTCCCCTTTTAAGAAAATTACTACATTCGTTACAAATGAATTCCAAAATTACTACATTCGTTACAAATTAATTTCAAATTACTTTCAGCTCAGAATGAATAACTCCACTGGAGCTATAGTTCTAAAGTTCTATGCTCCAACCCAACCCATTCTATTCTGGGCATCTACCCTCCGACGAGATAGCCCTCCACTTGCGAGTGGCAGAAGTTATTTATTTCATTGTTTTTCCCAGAAAAAAAAGCCACAGATGGCTGGGAGTCATTGATATCCTAAAGTGGACCATTCCACATATCTTAGAAGGGGTCTCAGTTCCCAGAGCTGTGTATTTTTTTTTTCTGGGCTGGAAAAGTAATTGCTGCCATATGTCTGCGCACAAAATCAACCATTCATTGTGTACACATAAAGACCTACCCAGATCTAACCCTCTGATAAGTGGAACCATCTGTTCAGCATCTGGCTGTGTTGTTTGATGTCTTGCGACAGCCAGTGCCAGGCATAATCCCCCACCACCCCCCCCCCCCCCTCCAGACAGAGTGTCTGGGTTGTGTTAGAAGCTGGGGAAGTCATTTGGATGTAAAAAGTCTATGGGGAATGCAGAGAACAATTTTTAATATAATTACAACCTGCGGCGCGTGAGCCCTACTGTTTTTTACAGTAGGTAAATTAGGGTGCCACTGAAAAGAGGAGGGGATATGCCAACGTCTTGTCATCTGGGGGTTGAAAATAATTCTAGACAATAGCAGGGTATGTGTGGAAGTCATTTGGATGTACAAATCAATGGGGAATGCAGAGATAACAATTTCAATATAATTAATACCCTAGGGTATAGGGGTGCCACTGAAAAGAGGAGAGGTGCCACGTTTAGATAAAGTTGTGGGTAGGTCCCTCGTCGGAGGGTAGTCTGCACCAAAGTTATCCGATCCTTTGATAGCTTTAACAAGGTATCGATATGGCTGTAAGCTCAGAGCCCAGCGCACGAGTCTACTATTATTTACACGACTCTCGGCTAAATAAACAAGGGGATGGTGATCAGTTTCCAGTACAAACTCTGTACCATATAAATATACATGCAACTTCTCTACTGCCCACACCAGGGCGAGACACTCCCGCTCAATCACTGCATACGCTGCTTCGCGAGGCAGAAGTTTTCTGCTGCCGTAGCACACGGGGAATTTCACACCATCTTCTGTCTGCATCAGTACAGCGCCTAGTCCCACATCAGACGCATCTGTACGCAATATATATGGTTTACTTGGATCAGGACATCGCTCCATTGCACTTGATTAGGCTGCCCTTTTTTTGTCAAGTCTGTGATTGGCGCGGCTATTGCTGCAAAGTTTGGAATGAACTTGCGGTAATAGTTGGCTCAGCCAATGAATGAACGCACTTGCTTCTTTGTTTCAGGACGCTTTGCTTCAAGTACAATGTTTACTTTATCTGGCAGTGGTTTAATTACACCATTACCAACAATATGTCCTAAAACTCTATTGATTCAAAGGCAATTTTACACTTGCTACGTTTCGCAGTGAGCCCAGCACTGCGTAAACTTTCCAGTACTTGAGTAGTATGTCAGGTGGCGGTTCTAGGCCAACTACTAAAAAGCATTTTTTTAAATCATTTTTTTTAAAGTTGTCCCTCATGACGTCATTAAATCTTTTTAATGACGTCATCATATATAAAACCGCCGGTAACCGCCGGTTTTAAAAAGCTAGTTAAAAAAGTGAAGACAAATTTTAAAAATATTATCTCGTTTAATAATAAAGATGACGACTAAATATTTATCGAAATGGACATTACCAGAATTGAAAGAGTTTGCGCGAGAACACATTGGTCGAATAATTTTTGTGCAAAACAACAAGAATAAAGTAGATAAACGCAGTTATTACAACGCGGTGAAAAAATATTTAAAACGACAAAAACAAAAACCATTATATAAATTAAATTTAGCTGAATTGAGAGAGCGTATAGCGGTTGAAAATATAAATCTACCGGAACGCGGCGCGGGAGCGAGAGCGCAGTTGATAAAAAAAAGACTACATCAACGCTATTAAAAGGTTTCACGGACGAGAAACAGAGTTGAGATTTAACTCACCTATTAACGGTGGCAGACATTTACGCGAACGAATAATAGTGGTTCCGCTGAATCATAGCAAAGAACAAGATTTAAATATATTTTGGGAAGCGGTAAAACCAAAGATAATCGCCAAGTTGGCTTTAGACTTGAAAGATTTTAAATCATTCAAGTTTATGATTTACATACGCATTAAATTACGTAGAGAAAAATTAGACGGCACGATCGATTTTGCCGAACCAAATTTTCATAATAATAAGCAAATTGTTTTATTTAATTTAGATGATATCGAAAATATACTCGTTACTGTTTCTTCACAAATGCAAGAGGCTTTAGAAAAATGGACTCAAAAGGGCAGCGGATGGCAAAATAGATCGTATCGGAGATATGAATCTCACCATCGCGAGATATCAACCTTTAAGAGGCGGTTCTTATATCGAGCTATGCGACTACATAAAAAATAAAAAAGCGTGCATCAACGTCAAAAACAAAGACGACGATTGTTTGAGGTGGGCTTTACGCGCTCATCGTTTTCCATCGAGCGATCATGTTAATAGAATGAGTAAGTACCCAATAGAGGACGGTTTAAATTTTAACAATATCAAAACACCAACACCAATAAGCCAAATAAAAAAAGTAGAGAAACAAAACGATATAGCGATAAACGTTTTTGGTTGTGAATCAAAAACGATACTAGTTTACAAACTCAGCGATCAACCCGCTAAACTAGATCGTATAAATTTATTATTAATTCATAAAGAAGCTAGATCTCACTACGTTTATATAAAAGACGTGAATAAATTACTTTACGATCAAACGAGTCACAAAGAACGTAAACATTTTTGTTTGAGATGTTTACAGGGTTTTTCGACAAAAGCGTATCTTGAAAATCACGTAGAAATGTGTAAGGGAATAAACGACAGACCAACGACGATCGTGATGCCGGAAAAGGGTAAAAACGATATGGTTAAATTTATAAATTTTCATAAAAAGATGCGAGTTCCTTTCGTAATATACGCCGATTTTGAAAGTATTATTAAAAATGTTGTAGATGTAAACGCAACTAATACGCAAAAACTACAAGAACACGTCGTTTGCGGTTATTCATACGTCGTTGTTCGTTGCGACGGTGAAACTAGCGAACCCATCGTTTACAGAGGAGAAGATGCGGCTAAACACTTTAATAATGTTGGAAAAAGAAGAAGAAAAGATTAACGAGATATTTAAAAACCCTGAAAAATTAAACATGACTAAAGAAAATGTAGAATATTACAACTCTGCTAGCGAGTGTTGGATATGCGAAAAGACATTTTTAGAGTCGCTGACGGAAAGTTTACGAGAGTAAGAGATCATTGTCACATTACCGGTAAATATCGAGGCGCGGCGCATAATTATTGTAATTTAAAACTGAGTTTAAAACCAAACAGAACTTTTATTCCGGTTGTATTTCATAATTTGCGAGGGTACGATTCTCATCTCATTATGCAGGCCGCGAGTCAAACGACGGGAAATTTAACGTGTATTCCAAACAATATTGAAAAATATATTTCTTTTTCAATCGGGCAACTACGATTTATAGACAGCGCTCAATTGTTATTGGCGTCGTTGGATAAACTCGTAAAATCAAACAATTCTTTTCCGATTACAACTAAACTCGAATCCTCCTCCGAAAAATTTAATCTGTTAAAAAGCAAGGGTATTTATCCTTACGAGTACATGGATAGTTTTGAAAAATTTAAAGAGAAACAACTTCCTTCAATATAATCTTTTTACAGTAGTTTAAACAACCAACACATTACTAAAGAACAATACGAGCACGCAAAGAATGTATTTTATACCTTTGATTGTAAAAATTTAGGAGATTATCACGATTTATACGTGTGTACCGATACTTGCTTATTGGCGGACGTATTTGAAAATTTCCGTAATACTTCCATGAAACAATACGATTTAGATCCGGCTAATTATTATACTAGTCCCCGATTGAGTTGGGACGCTTTATTAAAACATTCGAAACAAACTTTAGAATTGCTCACAGACGTCGACATGCATTTATTTATTGAGAGAGGTACGCGCGGAGGAACGTGTATGGTCAGTAAACGATACGCTAAAGCGAATAATGTTTACTTGGACGACTACGACGAATCGAAACCGTCTAGTTGCATTACGTATTTAGACGCGAATAATTTATACGGCTACGCTATGAGTCAACCTTTACCGACGGGTAATTTTAAAGGGATGACGAGTAAACAAATAGACAAACTCGAGAGCGAGGGATTAAAGCGAAACAAACGATGTATTTTAGAAGTCGATTTACAATATCTCAAAGAATTACACGATTCTCACAACGCATTTCCACTCGCGCCAGAGTCTTTAGTGGTGTCGAAAGAATGGATGAGCGACTATCAAAAGAATTTACTAAAAGACAAGCCGACCCCAAACGTTGTAAAATTAGTTCCAAATTTATATGATAAAACAAACTACGTGCTTCATTATCGTAATTTACGATTGTATTTACAACTAGGACTAAAGCTGACTAAAATTCATCGTGTTTTAGAATTTGACGAAGCACATTGGATGAAATCGTACATTGATAAAAACACTCAACTTAGAAAACTCGCGACGACCGATTTTGAAAAAGACTTGTTTAAACTCATGAACAATTCAGTTTTTGGAAAAACGATGGAAAATGTACGAAAACGCGTCAACGTAAATTTGAATCGGTTAAACGACGAAAAAGCGGAAAATCAAATTCGTTCGCTCATCGCGAAACCAAATTTTGCAGAGGCGAGGATTTTCGATAACGAACTAGTAGCAATTCACATGCACAAAACAAAACTCGTTCTCAACCGCCCGGTTTACATAGGAATGAGCGTACTGGATTTATGTAAACATTTAATGTATGATTTTTATTACAATCAATTAAAGAAGAAATACAACAACGAGTGTGAGTTGGTATACACGGATACGGACAGCTTGTTGTTGGAAATTAAAACTCGAGATGTTTATAAAGATATGAAAAAAGACAAGCATTTATACGATTTTAGTAATTATGATAAGCATCATTTTCTATTTTCTGAAGAAAATAAAAAAGTGATCGGTAAAATGAAAGACGAGACCGCGGGAACTTTAATAGATGAAGTTGTTTGTTTGAGACCCAAAATGTATTCGATACTTTTATCGGACGAAAAACAAATAAGAAAAGCTAAAGGAGTTAAAAAACTAGTTTTAGAACAATATATTAAACACGACCGTTATAAACAAGTTTTATCTCTGAAAAATACTCTACATCACCCTATGAATTTTATCAAGCATGAAAAACATCGACTATATACAACTCGAATAAATAAAATATCGCTATCACCTTTAGACACAAAGAGACACATTTCAGAAAACGGAATAGATACTCGAGCTTATGGTCATTACGGCGTTAGAGTTTAACAACAATTACAATTATAATCTCTTATACAACAATTACGATCACGATCTCTTATACAACAATTACAATTACGATCTCTTACGGCATGATTGGAGGATTTTCTGTATCTCGAGGAATAATTTGTAACTCTTCTTTTACAAAACTACGAGATGGCCCTTCTAAATAATACAAGATGGGTTGATTCGCAGCTTTCATCGTTTTAGATATTCTATATACCGCTATACTCCATATAGGGTCGGTCGCGCGGCGTCTCGTATCTTTTTCAGCTTCACCGGGTGCGTATAAATATCGAACCAAACTGTTG
The DNA here is from genome assembly GCA_029582265.1 of Zoroaster sp. YZ-2022. Taxonomy (NCBI): domain Eukaryota; kingdom Metazoa; phylum Echinodermata; class Asteroidea; order Forcipulatida; family Zoroasteridae; genus Zoroaster; species Zoroaster sp. YZ-2022. The sequence continues at coordinate 25,362,514 of CM055818.1, read as the reverse complement.
TTTGGGATTCTTTTTTCATTCTTTACAACAGCAGGTGAGGCCGGATTTTGCTCGACACTACGTAATTTAATCGCGTCTTTAGGTTTCAAATGTATAAGACGCGTCGTCTCATTGTTTAACGCTTTTACGACTAGAGGTAATCTTTTAACCCATTCTCTGTTTCTCGTATCAGTCGCTATTTCTTGCGCGTATTGATGTGAAAATAATCTTTCGCTCAAAGTTCTATTAAATCGCTCCACCATACCCTGAGCTCTATGATTACCAGCTTCACTTCTTTGTATTACAACATTATGTTTACTCATCAATACGTTGACGCTACTCATGAATTCTTTTCCAGGATCGACTTTTAAGCGCGCGGGCCAAGTTAACGAAGAACGTTTATAAATTTTCTCAAACGCGTTACCAACTTGCGTAGCTGTTTTATCGGTTAACGGTTGTGCTTCTTTAAATCTACTGGCTTCATCTACGACGGTTAACGCGTATTTGTACGTAATTCTACCAACTACATCATGCGGAAGAAACAGTAAATCCGCTTGATGAACCTCATTCGGTTTTCCAAACGTACTATTTGATGAAGTTGGTCTTGGAATATATTTAGGATAGGGCAAATAAATTTGCCACAGCGCTTGCTTTTTTATCCACCGTCGAACTGTTTTTACATTTACTTTAGTTTCTTTAGCCAGCTTGCTAATTGCATCTAGACCTTTGTAATATCCTCGCGGACTATAATAAGCGTTAGATAGCTTTCTCTCATCCATTTTAATATTGTACAACATGTTTTTTTATTCGTTAGTATTTTTAGGCATGAGCGAGGCTGGTAAAATTCCTTGTTTAATTAACGCCGTTTGAGTCGCACCGGCTACCGCGACCGTCACGGTGAGTTTTAACCCGTCTTTCATATTAAGTTTATTTAAATTGGCTGGTTCTACGCTTAATACTTTTTTACCGACCATGCTATATAAAACTATAAAAACACCAAAAACGAGGCTGTGATAAACTGAATCGGCGATTGTTTTCGTATCTATCGGCATTGAAGACATATTTTATACTAGTCAATATAATATTTTTTTAAAAACTTGTATTCCATTTCAAAAACAACGCGTTCTCTCGTTGCCGGTGGTTCTTTAACGAGTTTAACCGGAGCGGGTTCGTTTTTAAATGTTGGTTCCGCTTCGCTCTGTGTAAACAATAAATAAGCGATACCCCCAATAGCTAAACCGATAGCTATATAGACAAAATAGCTCGTTCCATTGATCGTCGAGTTGTTTTCTTGCTCGATCGACGCATCGCAAAGTTTTTTAACGCTTTTCGTGGGTTTAGCGAGTTGCAGTTTTTGTTTCTATTAATTTCGGCGAGTCTTTTTCCAGCCGCGAATCTGTTTGGTTTGTTTGGTTTAGTCGCTGTTTTCGTTACGGTCAACGGTTTCTTTTCTACATCTTGCGGTTGAGCATTCTCCGTCTCGTTCGTTTCCATCGCTTTCATTATCTACGCAAGATTCTTCTTTTCTTTTTAAATGTTTTACCGTAATTAGCGAAGCGCTGAGAGGCGCGATCAACATACCGTACTTGTAGTATATTTCACACGCCACGGTAGAAAGCATGCTAGAAATGAACGGATCTTTTTCTAAATCTGAAATTAATTTACCTTCATCGTCAATTTGAAATTTATGTCCGTACAAATCTATACGATTTAAACTTAATCCTAATAGTTTAGCGTATAGCGTTATAATGGCGCTACCTAAAGACTGAGTAATATCGCGACCTAATTTAGTTTCGTATTGCGCGTGTAGCGCGTCTCGTTCTTTGGTAGACAAAGCTTCAATATCGCTAACGCTTAGTTATTTTCCGAAAAACTTTTTCGAGTCTCCTCCCACTACAACCGATAAAAGACGTATTTTTTGTTTCAACGACGTATCATCGTTGTTATTGTCGTCGTCCGCGGGAGGCATCTGTGGATTTTCGTTTAATAGTTTATGTACTTCTTCCATTTATTATACGTATTTATAGAATAATCAGTTAAATTTATAAACAAATATAGAAACCAATAATTAATTTTAGATAACCCATCGGTGTTTATAAGTTCGTTAAGATTAAACATTAGATCTTTTACTCGTTCATCAGATATACTCGTAAATATACCTTTTACTTTTTCAGTATTCTCGTTTAAAACTTGTACTAGTTTTTTTCTTTCAATTTCAGTATTGACAAGTTGGTTAAGATTATGTATAAAATCATTTAATCGTTCGGCAGATATATTCGTAAATGTAACTTGTACTCGTTCAGCGTTCATATTTATAAATAGATTTTATAATATTTATTAAAATACGATTCCCTATGAGTAATTGCTCTTAACCTATGGGTATTACTATGAGTAATTGCTCTTAACCTATGATTCCTATGAGTAATTGCTCTTAACCTACGATTCCTATGAGTAATTGCTCACAACCTACTGGTAACATACCAACAACCTTGCTCGTAACCTATGATTCCTAGTGGGGGATCGCTAAACGACCCTTAGTCACGTATTTCATAATCGGTAGGCTGATCCGTTTTTAAAATGAAATTGCGATGTAAAACTCGTTTTAGTTGTTCACGCGCTTGATCTCGTAGTTCAGCCGTTGGTATAACATCGTTTTCTCGAAGACAATTTTCAAACGAGACTATCTTTACAATAAAATAAACACACCCATTTAAGTTGCTCTCTAAAATCTTTCAATACACTATTGTATTTTTGAGTAAGAATCCAACAGCTGTGTTGTACGTGCCTACCGCTAAAAGCTAATTGAGTAATCATACATTTATTGTTCTCGTCGTATTTTTTATAATGCAACTGTTTATTAGCGCTGCAATCGTCTATAATAAACAACGTTTCTTCTTGTTTGAAAGCATCGCTATAAATTTGTATAGCCCTATTCAGCGAGATGTCGTTTAAATCGTTGACGTGTACGTTATCGTCGTTTAGAACCCATTTTCTATTTTTGTACGTATCGTTGTCGCCTATGGTAGGGCATAGTATAACGATATTTTAAAAATATTTTAAATATTCTTTTTCCAACAGATTTAAAACAAATTCAGTTTTGCCGTACCCCGTTTGCCCGCAAATTAACGCTGCGTGTGGATATTTAGGCAACATTTTCTTTTACTATATTCCAATAGAACAAGAAACTTCTTTTAGTGTCGCTAATTTTAATAATGGACAGATTCAAAACGCCCGTTTCTTATATTTAGTTGCGCGTCCATGTTTAGTTCGCCCGCGGTTTCCGCTTCTTTTTCAATTTGAATAGTAATTCCTTCGGATAAGTTTTGTACTCGTCTCCCGCTTCCGTGTAATTTATTGTCGGTGCTAGTTCTTAAATCTACGAATAGGCCATATCGTTTGAGTAAATAATCAGCTTGTTTAACGTTTGATAAATTTAGAGCTTGTACGACTTGTATAGCGTGTTGTTTAGAATCACCGAAATATTTTGAAATTTCTTCAAAATGTTGATACCTTTTCATCCCGTGCGCGTAGAGTTGGTTGGGAACGCCTTCGATGGTAATTGAAACTTTTTCGATTTTTGGATTATAAAATACGTTGCTTTCTTGTACGCTGGGTTCTTTAAACAGAAACAATATTCCTTTCATACTTTTTGCCGGGGTATTTAAATTTATATTCCACATTGTATCTCTTTTGTTTAACGGAGTCACGCTCTGTCTCAGTACGCGATCAAACAATATACTCAACCGAGAGGTATATTGATTTTTAATCGTTCGAGCGAGTTCTGGCATATGAACAACTTCAAATTGTAAAGAAATTCCGCTTATGATATATTTTGCATTATCGTCGGTGCTTTTAATCACGTTAGAAAATTTATTAAACACGAGTTCGTAAGTCAATCGATCTCCGATGCCCGATTGATAATAAGGTTGATGATCGGTCAACAGTTCAAAATCCAGCGGAATGTAATATCTATTTTTATACGTATCCGCGATGGCTTTATCTTTTCCTCCGTTTCCACTTAAATCCTTATCGCCGGCGTCTATTCTTAATTTAGTCACGTTTGCGCTTTCGATTCCTTGATACGTTAAATTTTCGCGTTGATCTTTAGTTAACCATTCGTCCTTGTAACAATTGAATACATCCGCATCGTCTAAACTAAATATTTCATTTCCTTCCATTTTAATAATTATATGATTTACGATGGCTCTACCAATGTTTTGTACCAACGTTCTATTTTCATCGTTCGCGCTAACGAGTTCTATATTGAAAGCTAATCGAGTTGTATTCGGGATGATGACGTCGTTCACTCCTAAATTTGGAAAACGAACCGTCAACAATTGGTTTTCGGTAATGGTACTCGGATTATTTGTAATGACAACTTTTTGACGCAAACCTTTCACACCTCTCGGTTCTCTTATTCTCCTGTATGGATCTAACAGATCTCCGTACGTATTATTAGCCATATTTAATATTAACAAATATATATTTAAAAAAAGTAATTATAAACTATATTTACAAACTATAAAAAAAAGTAATTATAAACTATATTAATTTTATTTAAAAAAAGTAATTATAAAATGGTATCTATAGCGATGATGGTTGGAGGTGCGTTAGTCAACGCTTTAGCATTTACCGGAAGTAATGCTTTATTTAGCGGCCTAAGAGGCAGCGACGCGGAACAAGAACGCGAAAGACACGATTTAGCGTTGGAACATCTTTCTAAAGCCAGAGAAGAATTTAGTAAAAAGCGATTAAAATATCTAGATTATTTAAACGAAAAAATACAAAAAGAATCAAACGCCGAAATAACGTTTAATAACATTGACGACGCGATGAATGAATATTCGCGAGTTACGAACCAACGAATAAATTTACCTCCTGATTTATACAGCGAACCGCGACTAGAAGATTTATTTATAATACTAGGAATGAGTTCAGTGGGCTACGCGAGTTATAGATTGCTAAAGAAAGATAAAAAGTAATAGGTTACGCGAGTTATAAATTATTGAAAAAAGATAAAAAGTAATTGTAAAATAGCGGAAGGAGGTTATGAATACATGGAGATGGATCCGGCGTATAATCGACCCGAAGAGGAAGATGATAACAACTTGGGTGATCGCGTGATTGATCAAGAAACGTCTCTTGATTTCTCAAGCTTTTATAAAAGTAAAGAAGATGCCGTTGATGAACTTTACAATCAACTCAAAAAACCAAACGTTGTAAAAGACTATAGTAAATTTAGATATAAATACTCAGTACTTTGGTTTGTAAAAGAAGACGGTGAACAAATACGGTTAAGTAACCAAAAGGAAATTGGAAATTTTTTAGCAGAATCTACATTAAAAAAACAAGGTAAAGAATTTTTAAACGAACTTTATGGTTTACCAAAAGCTATATCAAATGTTTTAAAAGAAACGGAAAGACCATTACCTATAGAAAGTGGCGCAACTTTTAGGAGAGCGTTACCATCACCACCACCTTTTGAACCTCAACAACGCGAAGAAGATTTCGAAACGCGAGAGAGTGACGAAATAGAAAAACAACAACAAGATTTATCGATGCGAGAAAATCAACTACGACTGGATCAAAAAACTCTAGAAAAACAACTACTAGATTTATCGGCGCGAGCTGATCAACAACGACGAGATAGTATCGAAATAGAAAAACAACAACAAGATTTATCGACGCGAGAAAATCAACTACGACTAGAGAGCGATAAAATAAAAAAGCAACGACAAGATTTATCAACGCGAGAAAATCAACTACGACTAGAGAGCGATAACATAAAAAAGCAACGACAGATTTATCGACGCGAGAAAATCAACAACGAATAGATAACAAAACTCGAAAAAAACAACAACAAGATTTATCAACGCGAGAGGCTCAACTACGACTAGAGAGCAATAACATAGAAAAACAACGACAATATATATCGACGCATGAGGCTCTACTACGACGAGCGGGTGATGAAATAAAAAAGCAACGACAAGATTTATTGACGCATGAGGCTAAACTACGACGATATAGTACCGAAATAGAAAAACAAACACTAGATGTATCGGCGCGAGCTGATCAACAACGACTAGATAGTATCGAAATAAAAAAACAACGACAAGATTTATCGACGCGAGAAGATCAACTACGACTAGAGAGCGATAAACAACGACAAGATGCGTCTATTATGCGCGATAAAACGGCTACCGAAAATGTATATACACAAACGGCTCAACAACGAGGTACTAAATCAACGCAAACAATTATCGAAACGGCTCATCAACGCGTAGAAAAATCGACTCAAGTAGAAGAAGCTATCGAAATGGTGGTTATGAATGAAGAAACTCAAACAGAATCAGACATTCCGTGGCGAGAAGTGGAAGCGCTCAATGAGATTATGATAACGAACCGAGGCGAACAATTAAATCTTTTAACCAAATTAAAGGTAGTTAATCAAAAAATCGACGATAATCAAGAATTAATTAAAGACGCTGAAGAAAGAGGATTCGATGCTGATGAAAAATATATTCGCGAGTTACGAGAACTAAAAGACGAGAAACAAAATTTGGTTCGGCAAATTGACGCGCAAGATTACGTTCTTCGTGGTCAAATTAATAGAATTAGAGAAACGGTTCAAAAAATGTTGTATAGAGACGCAACGTTGGGTGAAAGAATTAAAACTTTATTTAGAGAACAAGGAGTAACGATAGTCAGTATATTGACGGCTGTTAGTATTGCGATCGCTTTTGTAACTAAATTAATTGGCGATGCTGTAAGTTCAGTTATACCCACACCCGCACCACCAGTACCGCCTAAACCTTCACCCAGCGGTGGGTGGATACAAAAAACGTTAAAAAACTTTGCGAGTGTATTAGCTAAACTAGGTGCGAAAGCTTTAACCGCTTTACCGGCTATTATCGGATTGATTATAAGTTGGTTATTTAAAATAGCTTCAAAAGTAGTATCGTGGACGGCGGAACATTTATGGTTAACCTTGTTGGTGGTTGGCGCGCTAGTTTTAACTTATGTGAGACGAAAACTCTAAAAAAGATAAAAAGCAATTATAAAATGGCGGAAGGAGGCGATATACTCATGGAAGATATTAACGATTATGAAATAGCTGATATGTTTACCGATGACGAAGATGATACGTCTTTTACACCACCACCACCACTAGGTGGAGGTGAAAGTGGTGGTGGTGGCGCGGATTATTATATAAATAAAGAATATGCTGTTGATGCATTTTACAAACAATTGAATAAACCGAACATTGTAAAAGAATATGAAAGATTTAGTTACAGACATGGAGTACTTTTTTTTATAAAGGCGGCGGCAAACAAATACGTTTAACTAACTTAACAGTAAAAATGGGTGATAAATTTTTACTACAATCTACTTTAAAAAACATGGTAAAGATCTTTTTTACGAACTTTATGGTCTACCAAAACCAAAAAAATCGCTAAAAGTACAAGAAGCAATATATGAGTATTTTGATGCGGTAGAAGAAGCGCAAAGACGATCCGTAACGTTTGAACCAATCGTTGTCGTTGATCATCGCAAAGAAGGATCTCATCTGTTACCACGAGCACAAGCAACGGTTTTAGATGAAATGATAAAAGCTAACGAAAATACAATTAAAGTTCTTTCAAAAGACCCGTATCTAAAGGATAGTTACGATATGAAAACAATAGTGGGTCTCAGTGAACTTATGACTACGAGACGAGGTGTGATATTAGAATTACGAGCAAGATATGTAGAGGGTAAAACAAAATTAGACAAAATTAACAAAAGTTTAATTGAGACCGAGAGAGGAGACGAAAAAGCGATTGATTCACTACGTAAATAAAGGTCTCAAAGAAAGGTCTCAAATAGAACATGAACTCGAGACGATGAGAGAGGTTATGAGTAATTTAAGTAATACAGTTTCTAACCTTTTTGATAAAAATGAAGAAGCGTTAGTCGTTATAAATGGAAGAAAACGCACATTGGGTGAAAAAATTAAAAGCTTATTTAAAAAAAAAGGCTTCACGATCGTTAGTGTACTTGCGGCGATTGGTATAGCTATCGCTTTTGTAACTAAATTAATTGGTGATGCCGCGAATTCGCTTTTACCAACACCTATACCTGAACCCGCACCACCTATACCTAAACCCATACCTATTACCCCAGAACCCACACCACCACCACCAACACCACCCAAACCGAGTGGTAGTGTAAGCGAGTGGATACAAAAAACGTTAAAAAACTTTGCGAATGTATTAGCTAAACTGGGAGCGAAAGCTTTAGCCGATTTACCCGCTATTATCGGATCGATTATAAGTTGGTTATTTAAAATAGCTTCAAAAGTAGTATCGTGGACGGCGGAACATTTATGGTTAACCTTGTTGGCGGTTGGTGCGCTAGTTTTAACTTATACGCGGAAAATGTTAAAATAACAATTCGTAAATCATGATGCCTACACCGGCTAAAATCGCAAAACCGAGTATTAAAGAATTTTTTTCTTCTTGATGATTATCACTAGAAATAACATCTTCTTTTATTGTATCGTCTAAAGAGGAAGGAGATTCTAACACGTGGTCTTCGCTAACGTCGGGCGTAGTTTCTAAAGAAAGAGATTCTAAATCATTAAATTCTTGCGCGTGTGCAGAAATAACATCTTCTACGTGCTTAGCGATCTGCGGTAGTTGCGCTGGTTCTATCGGTAAAATAGGAACGGCCGCGGGTGTTGAATTTGTATCTAAATTTGAACCTAGAGATAAATCCTCCGTCGCGATTAATATATTGTTGTTGTATCCTGCGTAATCGCCTATTCGTAAATTCATATCGCTAGGCATCATGTATAAATGTTCTCCGAGACAAAAGTTTAATTGACTGCGGGCGTTTTGTAAAACGTCTTGATATCGTTGAATACTATATTGTAAATTGACCGGAGAATCAATCTCGGCTTCAGTTATATTTATAAATTCGCGTTGCGCGTCTAAACCTGTGCCACCAGCTAAAAATGAGCTTTTCGCTTGCGCTTGAGCTCCTAAAATCGCATAAACGTACGTTCTTATAGAGTCGTTTATTCGTTGCGTACCGATATCTGAAAAACCTCGAGCTAATCCCAAAGACAATATAAATTTAGTCCACGCTGTTTTAACGCTATCAAGTTGTAAAATGAAACCTACTCTAATAGTGTGTTCTTTACGATTATGTACACCATCGTCAAAATCCATTCTTTTTTCACTCGATTCAAAATCAGAGTTGAGATTGTTTAGATGAATAGGGCTAGTGTTTGGATTTAAAATAGAATTGTCGTAATTGTGCCCTGGTACTGGATCGTATCTTTTACCGATATTCCGCCAAAAATAAGCGGTACCTAATCCATCGCTGTACTTGTCTACGCGTTGTTTCCAATTACTCGATGTAGATAAATGAAAGTATTTACATATCCTGCTATACGCGCTTACGTCTATATTGTTGCTAAACGCGTTATAAAAAATTTGAAACGATGTAGGGCAGCTCATTTCTTTGAGTAGTCGTCTAATTTGATAATAAACGTGAAATCTAAAAAAACTACGAACCATTACGTTTTGATGAAACAAATGTCCGTAGCTCACGCCGCATCTCGTTGTGGCGCAGTACGTTGCAAAATTTATTTGGTTTTGATAAAATTTTAATGGATTATGATGCCAATCATCAACAACTTTTTGATTATTAACTTTAGGTAGCTTGTAGTTGCTAAAAACATTATCGAATTCTACGTTAAAACATTAATTTTCGTTAATGTAAATTTTTAGACTCGTTAAATCGCTAGCGCTAAAGTTTAATGGCGTCGTAAAATCTCCAGATGTTGGATAAGAGTACGAAATATTGCTCTGAATGCTAATGGTAACGTCATTTATTATAACTTTTAATATTAAAATGTTTCATACCGTTGAATTAGAAATTGAAAGAAATGGTGGAGAAATTCAATTAGGTAACGTTATCGATAATCGAAAAGGCAATCTCACGATATCATTACTTAGCGCAAACATTTGGGTAGGATATTATAACGTACGTAAAAAAGAACGAATAACCTATCGCACAACGGGATTAGATAATTTTGTAAAATTTATCGGGCCGGGGCTTTACAACTTTTATGAAATTGTAGATATAATTTCAAAAAACGAAGCTTGGATAACGTTTACGATCGATAAATCAACGGGTGATTACACGTTAAAATTAAGCGAAAGTGATAAATCGATTAAATTTAGTGGTGGGTTAGCTAATTTACTCGGACTACACAGTGAATTTCTAACCGTAGGAGAATATAGTAAAAAAATTGATGTACTACCTTTTAAAATTTTATACATTCATTGCGACCAAATTTCTACGACCGATAATTATTTTAATGGACAGCCTAGCACCGTCTTAAACGTTTTTCCCTTGCAAGGTAGATCGTTTGGAGATAGTATGTTTATGGAATATAATAGTCCATTGGTTAAAAAATTAAAAATCGGTACTTTTAACGCGTTGAGTTTTAAAATTAAAGATTCAAAAGCTAGAGATGTATATAATCACGGTTTCCCCGTGATTTTAAATCTAGAGATTGTATAAATATGGCGAGTATTTACGGACCCGGTCGTATAACGAGTGAGCGAGCGATCGAATCTTCTAGCGAAATTTATAGTGCAAGTGCACGAGCATCGCCCGAGATTTATCAACATTTCGGATATATAAACAGAGATGAAATTTTACAAACTGTACCTTTAGTTGAAAAATATAACGTCGTACTCGGATGGTGGGCCGCGAGTAAACTACCCTTTTTCATGTTTAATGAAGAGCCAACGTACTGCTCTCTTGTTGTACATTTTACAAAAATGAATAATTTTACTTCATTTTCAGCAACGCGTGATTATCGAGTCGGTGATTATTATATACCTTCTCCAGGGAGAAATAATCATTTTTATTTTATCGATAATGAAATGTCTCATTTAAGATACGAAATGTGTTTTAAAATACGAAATGTTTCAAAAGTTTTTGTAGAAGCGACCTTTTTTGGTGCGCTAAACTCTAAAATCTGTTATAATATTAAAATGAAAAGTTTACCGTCGAATTAAATAATGTTATAATGTAAGTATGGCGAGTATTTACGGACCCAGTCGAACGAGCGACGTTGTTAGCGATATAAATAATCACGGTATCGTTAGAAACTATGAAAAAACTGGCCACATCGGCAGTGACCAAATTTTACGAATGAATTTATTGTATAAATTAGACGACATATTTATCACACAATGGTCTAACGAAAGAAACGTCTTTTATCAAAAGTTTGCCGTCTATGAAGCGATAACAGACTCTATAGTTTATTATAAAATTGTACATGGTGAAAGAGTTTATCATAATAATTTAAAACGTACGCTACGACCGATAAACGAAGATTTTTTTGTGGTTGAAAGAGGCGATCGTATTTTACATTTCAACCCCGGTGAAGGAGTAAAGCTTTTAGAAGGTAAAATCTTTTTCAAAACAAAAAATAAAAAATAAGTTTTTGTAGATGCGACTTTTTTCGGCTCAACCGAAACAGGAATCTGTTATATTAAAATTAAAATTTGGTCGCAAAATTAAATTATTTTAATCTTGATATTAATTAAAACAATGAGCGAATCAACGAATGTACTTCATCCAAATTTACCGTCTTTGACGGATGACTCTGACGCGGAGCGTGCTAAATCATTTCGATTGCAAAAAATCGATGATATTCAAAAAGAATTACGAATCGAAATAAACGAACGTGAAGCCACGTATAAAAAATATAATAAAATCATCAACGCTTGTAACGTTGTAGAAACAATGGCTGAATTGGGCTGTATGGGAGCAGGAGCCATCGGAATAGCCAGCATCGCCACCGTCGTGTCGTCGCCTGTGGGATACGCTTTAGAAGGTTTAGCTTTGGGGTTGGGTGGAGGAGCGTTTGCTCTCAGATATGTGAAAAATAAATTGTATAAAAAAGCTAAAAAACACGACGAAATACGAATTCTAGCTTTATCTAAACTTAACACGATCGAAAACCACGTTTCTAAAGCCATCCAAGACGGCTACATCAGTCAAGAAGAATTTACGCTCGTATGCGAAGAGCGAGATAAATATTATAAAATGAAAGAAAAAATCCGTAATGTACCAACGACTATACCGGTTAAAACAGAGGTTAAAACTGATGATGCAAACGCGGAAAAAAATTTCTTATAGAAAAAATTATGAGTTTAAAGTGAGCGTAAATAAATCGTATTACGCTTCGCGTCAGCGTAATCAAAAACCCGCTTCGCGTGTAGCGGAGCGGGTAAAAACATTCGATAGACCTCCCCCGTATAATTATAATTTATAATCTATAAAGAAATTTCTTTCCAACAATTCTTTCATCACTAAATTAAACGAGCGCCTAGCTTTTCCTTTTTCAACTTTTAAACGATTGTAACGATTTACTAATACTTTACTCGCGCATCTCGTGCAAAAGCTAGTTAAAGTCTTTGTACCTTTTTTACATTTTAAACAAGCAACGGGGATACGCTTACCACTCCCTGTACGATCCCGATGTAATCCACAATATCTTCCCCCACACACACTATCGATACAACACTTGTATGTTTTACCAACCAAAAGCCATTCGCAAGGAACGATTGTTTTAGGAAATAATACATATTTATATTTTAATACCGCCGTTAAATAATCAAGCCTAGTCAGTTTTCCATATTTGCCACTACCTACCTCAATTTTAATATTTTCATTTATTACAATCTCTTTAAGCTCTGCTTTCGATAAATATTTAGTCGTCATCTTTATTATTAAACGAGATAATATTTTTAAAATTTTTCTTCACTTTTTTAACTAGCTTTTTAAAACCGGCGGTTACCGGCGGTTTTATATATGATGACGTCATTAAAAAGATTTAATGACGTCATGAAGGACAACTTAAAAAAAAATGATTTTTAAAAATGCTTTTTAGTAGTTGGCCTAGAACCCCCACCTGACATACTACTACTTGTCTGAGTGCGTTAACATGGTCTGACCAAGTTTCAGTAAATGTCAAGACATCATCAATATAATGAACTACATTAGTTTGACCCTCTAACAACCTGCGCATCATGCGAGTAAATACGGCTGGAGCGTTTACCATGCCAAAAGGCAGCACATTAAATTGATACAGCCCCTCTGTTGTTATGAATGCACTTTTAGCCTTGTCATGTTCAGTTATAGGTATCTGCCAATACCCTCGTCAGGTCAAGTTTTGTGAAGTACTTTGCTTTCCCTACTTGACTCATAATATCTTCGATATTCGGAATAGGCTCAGGATCAAAAATAGTTATCTTATTGAGTCTGCGGTAATCGATACAGAATCGATTAGTGCCATCCGGCTTTTTTACAATTACAATTGGTGATGCATAGGGCGATTCTGACTTTTCAATTATACCCAATTTTAACATAGCCTTCACTTCATCTCTTATTGTCTCTTGCATAGAATGCGGTACTGGGTATGCTTTACTGCGTACAGGATCAGTTGTAGTCAACTGAACAGAGTGTTCTATTAACGTAGTGTGACCATGCAAGTCGGTGAGAACATCAGCACAATCATGCAATAATTCCCAAATTTCATTTTGCTCAGTTTCTGACCGGCTATCACAAAGAATTACATCTCGATAATCCTGAGTTTGTTCAACCTTATCTTCTACAATACTCGCTGAAGCACGGACCAAGCCTGCAGCAGCATGAACTATCTCAGCACTATTGTGCACATTGTCTTCATTCCTACCTACGTACTTCATTAAGCAAATTTGCGTGAAAAGTTTTCTCTTTACCACTCACATTAATGCGATAGTCATGTTTTGCAACTTTCTTGATCACATCAAAAGGGCCTTTCCACTGCAATTTTAGTTTGTTTTTATCAGTTGGAAGTAACATGAGAACCTTGTCACCAATTTCAAATTTACGATCTCTAGTCCTAGTATCATAATACTGCTTGTGCCGTTTGGATGCTTTGGCGAGTTCTTGTCTAGCTAACTCACAAGTTGATTCCAAACGGTCACGCAAGTCCACAACATACTCGTATGTCAATTTGACATCATTATGTTTACCTGTCCACAATTCTTTAAGTATGGCTAAAGGACCTCTCACAGTTCTACCAAACATTAATTCAAAAGGAGAAAAGTTAAGGCTCTCCTGGGGCACTTCCCTGTATGCAAACAGAAGCGCTGGCAGATAGCGGTCTCAATCTTTGGGTTTTTCAACGCACATTTTACGCAACATTTTCTTTAAAGTGCCATTGAACTTTTCCACCAACCCATTACACATCGGGTGGTATGGGGTGGTCGTCCATTGTTTCATAGATAAAAAGACGTCTCACCTCTTTCATCATTTCTGAGGTAAACTGACTACCATTGTCACTCAGTATCTCTTGCGGTATACCCATGCGCGTAAATATTTCCACAAGCGCTTCCGCCACTCGTTCTGTTTCAATACGTGGAAGTGCAATGGCCTCTGGGTACCTAGTGGCGTAATCTACAAGTGTAAGGATGTATCTATTGCCTTTTTCTGTGACCGGATCAATTGGTCCAACCAAATCGACGGCTACTCGATTATCGATTAGCGGCATTTGCCCTAGTTGGACTCGACCAACACTACCTTTTGTCACCGTGCGTTGACATATGTAACACGAAATACAATATATTTGTACATCACCATTTATTGCAGGCCAATAAAAATGTGCCTGTGCTCTGTCTAAGGTTTTCTTAACCCTCATATGACCAGCCATAGGTGAATCTTGTGCTAATTCGAGAATCTGTTTTCGATACTTTTGGGGAACTACCAACTGTTCTACGGGTTTGCCATGCTCAAAACGTGGAGATCTGTATTCCCGATAAAGTAAATTGTCATTAACCAAGTATCGACTTTCGTTACCAGTGCCCGTGACTTTAATATGTCCCATGTTTGCCAGGTCCCACAACTTAGCTAAAGTTGAGTCGGCTCTCTGAGCGTTCTCAATGTCGCTCCTTGTTGCAGATAAACCGGTGCTTTTTGGCGTTTTTAGTGGCTGGAAGGGTTTTTGCCTCTTAATTTTTTGAGACCTCGTCTCCACTGCTGCAACAAATTTATTGCAATCTTCATTCTTAGCAACCAGTATATGTTTTACTGAATGAGGTTCCCAATTAAGATCTGGGTCATGTGGTTCCCAAACACCTGGAATATTTCCCAAAACCAGCTCGTAAAAGGGATCGTCTAAACAGAGTGCTTTAACCACTCCGACAAAGAACGGTGTGTCAACTTGAATCTGAGCGACAGGGAAACAACGGACCGTGCCGTCTAACAACACAATTTTCATTGACACCTAGCATTTGGTCTTTGCTCACCAGACCCCTTTTCACAACCACGGTACTACACCCACTATCTCTAAGAACATGACCTTTTCTTTACCAACATACCAAATCGAAACTGGCATAGTGTTACGCGTCATGCATACTGCACCGATTACAGATAAAGTGTTGCAATTTACAAATTCGACATTCTCAGGGTTTTGGCATACAACTGGCTGGATTTCAACACCTACTATTTCATGCTCGGTTTCGTCTACTTTCATTTCAAGTGCGGCACCCTTTTGCATCTTAGTTGGATTTCGATCATGGCGGTTAGAGCATTCTCGGACAAGCCCCCAATGTCGCGGAGCGGACCCTTGTGCCACTCCACTCAGACCAATATCAACATACCACAAGACACAGACGAATGAACACAGTGAAAACAGATTGGAATTATTACAAATTATAAAAGTTATCTAATTGATTGGCGTAACTTACGTAATGGCTGCCCATTAACCACCCTCTTCGGGATTTTAAATTCCAAGTTTACTTTAATACAATCAAAGTTTACAAAATTATCTTTAATACAATGGAAATGTCTAAGCCCAATGAATTGAAGACCCGCCGTCCAACATCTTGCATAACAACCCGTCAGGAAAAGTAGACCCGCATTCCCGATCCCCGTCACAATCGGCAGCCCAGCTTGGCGTCACTGGACCACATCCAAGGACGCTTCACCACGGTTTAGGTAGACTTACGTAAACCCCTGAAAATGCACATATATTTTACTTTTAATACCCCTTGTCGGACATCGACTTTACACACAATTAATACAAGTTCATTTACTAGAATGTCACTTGCATCTTTCATTACCAAATTCGAAATATATCACTGGAGAGTACTCAAACACTTGGCATAAACATTTAGACACTACAAAGTTAAATAATTAAATTCTAAACTCAGTGCCTTTGGCTTTATGAATGTCTATCCTAGGCTCCGGTGTTCCCGGGAGATTTTACGTTGCCTCGGGAGTCACTTCTTCTTATGGGTCTCAAACACCCTGACGGACCCCTACCCAGTACAACTGGAGTCGCCGACACTTCTCTAAGCTCGGCGGCTTAGGCACGACGCGACAGCCTCAGCGCTGACGGCACTGTCCGCTGGCATACATCCACCTGGTGAAATACTCCCTCCAGCACCCGCAACGTAAAAACTCACCCACAAACAGCGTTCCTTTGGTTTTATACTCCCAGCCCAAATTGAGGCTAACTTTTGACGACCCTGTTTCCTTTACAATTTGCCCAAGTGACGCAACGCAAGGGTGCGTCCTTACATTCACCCTTTGTACGTGTATAATCAAACGATGGTTAGACACCCCCGGGCAAGAAACCCATTAAGTTATATAAGAATCGATTAAAGATATCCGGCAGGTTTTGGTTTATACTTTGATCAAGTACCTGGAACAACATACCATACAGTGCTTAAGTGTAATTTTCTAACCGCTTGTGACAATGGTGCAGTGTAATCGCGAGGATCAGATAGTACACAAATAGGAATTGCTCTATTTTGGACTGAGATAACAGATATATATATATATAGCTCAGTATTGAGGATATTGACCAATGAAGCAACATCAGGATGATAAGAAAGAATATTAATAAAACAGCTTATCATTGCTAACTGGGATATTCGGTCTTAACCTAAAACACTGAAATTATAACAAAGAAACTACTTCCGACTGTTTCATCGTAATTTATTTACTCAACCCAGTCACAATAATACAAGTCAAGAGTGTTTAGAACACTTAACACTTTACCAAAGCCAGCCGTGTCCTGACTCAAGTAGTTCGGGTTCCCTTATTAGTATGCACAATATCTATACATCAGGAATGTAGTCCGTAAAACTCTGTCTGGGGGGGGGGGGGGGGGAGATTATGCCTGGCACTGGCTGTCGCAAGACATCAAACAGCACAGCCATATGCTCAACAGATGGTTCCACTTATCAGAGGGTTAGGTCTGGGTAGGTCTTTATGTTTACACAATGAATGGTTGATTTTGTGCACAGATATATGGCAGCAATTACTTTTCCAGCCCAGCAAAACAAAGCTCTGGGAACCGACACCCCTTCTAAGATATGTGGAATAGTCCACTTTAGGATATCAAAGACTCCCAGGCATCTGTGGCTTTTTTTCTGGGAAAAACAATGTAATAACTAACTTCTGCCAGTAGCGAGTGGAGGTCTCCCTCGTCGGAGGGTCAATTGCATTCTTGGTTCCGCGGCCATACTATACTTTTCACAAGCACAGGAGTATTTATTTTAAGAGCAGTATATACAAGCATAAACTCAAAATGTTGATTTATACTTATTGACAACTTGTCTAGTCTTGTTCGTTTAATTGTATTTCCAGTTTAACCAAATTAATAAAAACGACGCAGCTGCTGAATGGGTAAAGTACGCTACTTTATCTTTCCCATCTAATATCACATCATTAAAATGTTCAATTGGTTCCCAGGTGTTGCATTTTGGGAAAAGTTTTGCCACTAACTTTGATAGTACATGGCTTTCCATTAATGATCTTTTTTTCTGTGAGGAAAATCAATGTCGCTTAGTCCTTATATTGTAGCTCTCTCGTCAAGTTCGTTTGGTGTGTATTCATAATTATGCGAATTTCATGCAACTTACATAAATTGGTGAAGACAATGGTATATTATTCTGTAGTGTTCTTACAATGAGGTTGGCTGGCCAGTTTGTTTGATAAATGGTCCATGGGCGTCGATCAGTGGTGGAGGGGGGCACGTCCCCAACTTTTTAGAGTGTGGGGGACAGTATATCAAATGTCCCCCAATTTTTGATGGCCCATAATTAAAATTTAAAAAAAATAATTTATTAGCATATCCTGGCTACAGAGGAGGAGGCTACCGTTTTTCTTGCAACGCCAAATATATTAATTAAGCGGTCCGAATGCACCAAAAGCTTCCAAAGTCGAATTTTGTCGTAACTGTGAATGTTGTATTGAAGGCAGGCCCCTACGCTGCAGGTACGCGCTTCCATAGAGGCGAATCTACCATCTTGGACAGATTTGTTTAGGTTACTGGAACAAGAATTGGCCATTGGCGTCTATCGGTTTTGATTTGAGGCTAATATCACTGGGGACATCCATTCCCACTTTTTAGAGTGTGGGACAACATATTGCATAAGAGAGCGCCTAGAACCAATACATCTGAAGCTCGGTTCGAGCTGAATTTAAAAATAAAAAAAATGATTTTTCTGTTATTTTATTTTCTGTTATTTTATTTTATTTTTTACTTCAAGACAGTTTTTACTCACAAAATTGTTTTGCCCCCAAAATGATGTCTAAAAGCAGGATGAGGCTGTGCGACCAAAGATGCGCCCCCATTTTTTTTCAAATCCTAAATCCGACATTGCCTTGTATCACAAGGTGATTGATGTATTCTCTCATTGTCTTGTTTTGTTACTGTGCGGGCTTGACTAGTGTGATACATCCATGGGTAAAATTGCTTCAGGGTCACGACAAATTACTCTGGATGATCTGTGGTGCATTCTGAGCGCATTATTAACAATGTTGGTGTTGCAAAAACAGGGGGACATGTCCCGCCGATTGACACCCATGGGTGTTAGGCGGAACATTTGTTGATGTTTATGATACGGCACACTTTTATCATAAGCTTATTGAGGAAATGTGTTCCTCTGCACTTTTTTGCAGACGACACTACCATTATCCGTTCCCGTCCCAACCATACCTACCGTCAACACTGATCTCGCCAATGTCTCATCCTGGTTCAAATGTAATGATTGTTGAATCCCAATAAAACAAAGAGCGTGTTCTTCAGTAAATAACAGTCCTTATTCTAGCTCTCTATATTGGATGTTATACCTATACCAATGAGGTCCAGTTTACAACATTCTTTGAATAGGTATTATTTAAGATGAAATACTTTGTTATTGTCTTCCTCTATCTATCTTATTATCCATATACAACATTTAAATCATCCCTTATCTTAACTATTGTAATATTGTTTGGGCTCGTTCTAACAACTCTCCACTTCCTATTCAAAAAATGGCCATCAGAATATGCACCCTGCTCCTTTTTTTTATCTACACTGAGCACATTAACACACATTGATAGGCCTGCGTAATAAACTGCGTACTGGGATCTTCATGTACAAGTATACTGACCAACTTCTTCCTCAAGATGTTTTCTTCCTATTTTACTGCAGTCTATGATATTCATGGATATTCCACCAGATCACAACACAATCTCTTTCTGCCGTTCACTTCCACATACTACTTTATGAACATTTTAATTTTACGGGCCACGCCTCTGGAACAGTATTGACAGAATGGTGAAAACAGAGTCAGTTGTGGGGCGCTTTAAAGCTTCTTATACAAAGAATATCTATGCTGTTATTCGATGTCATAAAATATTCGAGATTCAGTTAAAAGGGAATATATACATATATGGGGAAAAAACTCACGGGATCAAGACACAGCAAAATAATTGTAGATCAAATCCAAAATTTATATTCTGATTGTTTAATTACCACCAAACACTAATTAAATAGGGTAGTCCCATGAGGCAACTCTACAAAATTGCGTTATTTACCAGCTAAGAATAACGTCCGTCTAATACTAGTACCCGCTAAACATAAGGATTTACTATATAATGGGCAATAATCAAAATGACAACCCTAGATCCTGATCAATTAGCGAGTGTTAAGCCCTAAGGCCTGGAGGATTTAAATATCCCAACAGTTTGTACGTATACTGGTAAGTTCGTTCTGCAGTTCCAGCTCGTATAAATGAACAGTCAGATCCCACCTGTGGGTTTCAAGATAGATGTCACACTCTGGTGAATCACTTGTTGGCCAGCCATGTCTTCGTGCGTAACACGGTAGCCGCCCGGTAATCCAAAGGAAGCCTTTGTGTAGATCAAGAACTGTTCCAAGCCTGGGTTACGCCGATATGGTAGTCCCGTTCACTTTGGCTTTGGCAGAGATGAAACCGAGAGCCTCACGCCTCGGTCGATCATCTAAACATCATAACCAAATCTCAAATTAAGTATCTTTACAAAAGACCTATTATAATAGTTCTCGTACGTGTTCTTCTGGTGAGCTACGTTAAGCGTACGTATGCGTTCGTTAGTCTCTCCATTATAAGCAAGAAATCACTTTATTGCTTAAAATATACACCATTACATAGGATGACCCCCTTTTCAAAAGTCGTGTATCGTTTACGCTAAAAGTATACCAGTTTACTTATTTACAAATGACATGAGCTCTACATGTTCTGCAATATCTATGATTTAAAGAAACCACACATTCTATGGGGTAGATGTAAACCAATTTTCCTATAATTAACGGCGGTAATTAAACAAGTACATTAAAAAGGTATTTACAAAAAGTACATGTACTTACAATCAGTATGTCTTGCCGAGCAGAATAGCAATCGAGGAGATCTGTCAAAGCTTCACAGCAAATTTGCATAGCAAAAATATCTGCTTTAATTGCCGTTCAAGAATTTGTCGCACTCTCGCTTTTTTTTTTACGCCGTATTTAAAAAAAAAACACACACTAATATCTCAATCTGGATATGCTCTGGGAACCGGCTACTGCTTGTACACCAAGTCTAGAATTCCTGGAATCTGCCCCGCCTAGCCAAAACAAAGTCGCCTGAGTATATCGTGTCGTTCATACCCAGCATGCCCTACGCGCAGAGCACATGATACAACACCTATTCAAAACTCCCGCGAAGAAAGAAAAAGAAAAACCAACCCTTTAAGCTGACCACTTGACTGACCATTCAACCTTGCGAGACATGCAGACTTTACTGCAAATTAGACTTGTACTAGTCCACAGTTAATAAAATAAAATAAAAGGACATCGTGACATTTGACATAAGTCTTTTGCTTTTGAATATGCCTCCATAATTATTTGGGTACTTATTTTCTGATCAATTTGATGTTCTTTCATTGCTATATGCATTTCGTTTAACATTGTACATTAATTTACTTTGTAAATTTAATTGAATTGATTGCCGTTACAAATACATATTTGTTTTACAATAGTATTTTTCTAGATTCATTTGAAATTGAGCAATGTATACAAGATTTAATTCGATGTTTTAACCCTACTTCGTTTCCCCATCTTAGATGGCTTCAAAACAACACTATCAGAACAATTGCCAATGGAGCATTTGATGGTCTATCACAGCTCAAAATATTGTAAGTATATTCTATCTTATACATTCCAATCACGCAGCATCATGCTAGAAATTGTTTTTCTTAATAACTGAATTTACGTCTGACGACGAAAATAAAACATGTTTACTATCAAAATATGTTTATCCATACTGAGTGAAATATGATGGTGCGATCCCATTCAGTGTCATTTCATCTTGGTTGACTTTTAGTTTTTCATCTGGTTTTTCAAAAAAGCCAAAATCATATCGGGTGGGAGTGAGTTTCTCATTTGATCCTTTTGAATCTGTATTTGTGAGATTTGCTCGGATTAACTTCTCCCGAATGTTTTGAGCCTTTCTGAAGGCAACAAAAGGTAGTTTCGGAAATATTTCCGAGAGTTGTTGGTTTTGTTGTATCAGATGGCAATGCTTGTTAACTGCTTATTTCACATCTTTATGTTTTACGAACGGATTATAGTTCGTTGAGAGGACGAGCGGTGCTTCTTTGTTTTGTTTGCCTTTTGGTAATTTGTGAATCAGTTTAGCTCGTTTGGCCAATGACACTTTATTTTGTCTTGTTTATCTCAGTTTGAGTATAACCTCTGGCTAATAATTTTTGAGAGAAAACTTTGACTTTTCTGTGAAATCTTCCTCATTGTTGGTATTTCTAGCATATCGGACAGTTTCTCAGTAGATAAATGTTTTGAACACATGGGATGAGGTTTTGTGCAGAAACTGGTATGTTTCTGTAGGTTTGGTGTACACCTTTGTGTCTCAGATGTGTTACGAAGTCTCGAACCAAATTGATCAACTTAACAGAATGGGAAAGACCACCACTGAAAGGAATTTATATAGGAGTTGGGATTTAGAAGAACAAAATATAAGTCATTTAATATATTAAATAATCAACAGTTCAAATAAACAGTAATCACATTCAATGGAAATATATATAATAAATAACAAAACGTTAATGGTTTTGAGGGGAGGTACCTCCAATGAGAAACTAGGCTGGAGTTTTGTAGACTGGCGGGTGCTGGTCTAGTCCTTGGGCAGAGTCTAGTCGTGAATGTCGCGAACATCTCAAATGGCCGACATCGATAACTCAGGGACCAAAACCAGCAGCAGGGAGAAGAGTCGGTTGAAGACGGGCCGACAAAGTAGTGTTGATGGTGACCGTGATGGAAGATATAGTGTCAGCGGGAACTGGACTCACTCCATGGGGCAACGCCTCACGGCTGGCCCGGCAGCCACACGACTGTCTGCCCATCCGTCTTTGGTAAACCGAAGCTTAGAATCTGGTGATCGCGGGGACGAGCAGTCCTTTTATGCAGTAATCACTCGAAGGAATGTTAAGTGTTCCGGTAGCCCCTGCGAATGGGAACAATGACGCACAATTACGCGTATCCTAGTCGCGACCAACATGTACTATTGTACTTATAGTTATAAAAGTTACGTGGAGTTACATGGACTAATTCAAATTCTTAACACCCTCCCCCTTGGGGTGGAAAAATACGACCATAAGGAAGTATTTTTCCTTAAGCATAATGCATAATTATAGATTTGAAAATTTCTAATTGAAAATAACAAATAGATTACAAGATAAATACCGTTTGCCATAATACTAATAATTATCAATCACTAAATTTCAAAGTCCATACCTTTCGGATACTCTGAAATTTAAGTTTTAAACAATAAAAATACACTAAACTTTGCCACAATTGACAAATCATGACCTACTCAATGCATGAGCAAGTACATTTTGTTTACCTGGAATGTGCTTAAACTCTAAGTTATAACCTTGTAATAGCAAGCTCCATCGCATTAGCCTATGACTTTTGTTTTTGAACTTATTGATGTACGTCAGTGGATTGTGATCAGTGTACACAGTAATAGGAAAAGGCCCAGTAACATAAACTTGAAAGTGTGAGATTGCCAACATAAGGCTCAGTGTTTCTTTCTCGATTGTAGAGTACCGTTTTTGATGTTTATTGAGTTTCTTAGAGAAATAACTAACGGGATGTTCTACACCCTGGTCATCATCTTGTAACAAAGCGACACCAACGCCAGCATCGCTAGCATCAACTACTAACTTTAACGGTTTGCTAAAATCCGCAGCCAACAGAACTGGTTCAAAGGTCAACAGGCCTTTGAGATTTTCAAAAGCCGCCTGACAATTTTCTGTCCTGACAAATTTAGCGTTCTTAGCTAAAAGGTTTGTTAATGGTTCCGCAATATGTGCAAAATTTGGGCAGAATTTACGGTAAAAACCAGTCATACAAAGAAATCGAAGCACTTCTTTCTTGTGTGTTGGCACTGGATAATCTTTAATTGCTTGCACTTTCGCTGCTTTTGGCAAAACCTTGCCTTGACCAACCCGATGACCTAGGTATGTTACATGAGCTTTACCTATATCACTTTTCTTCAAGTTAACAGTTAAATTAGCGTCAGACAATTTCTCAAACAGTAATTTTGTTTTTGCAACATGATCGGTCCATGTATTTGAATAAATGATAACATCATATATATAAGCTCCACAACCATCTATTTCCGAGGTTATTTGATTCATCATTCTTGTGAACGTACCAGGAGCATTTTTCATGCCAAACGGCATAACATTACATGCGTATAGACCATCTGGAGTTGCAAAAGCAGAAATTTCCTTAGCTCTTTCTGTCAATGGCACTTGCCAATATCCTTTCAAAAGGTCATATTTGCTTACATATTTGGCATGCCCTATTCGATCAATGCAGTCATCCAACCGTGGAATGGGATATGAATCAGTTTTTGTAACATAATTCACTTTTCGATAATCGATGCAAAAACGTTGCGATCCATCTTCTTTTGGAACTAATAAAACTGGTGAACTCCATGGGCTTTGATTAGCCGGAGAAATTATTTCATTCTCTAACATGTATCTCACTTCTTTTCGCACAAGTTCAAGTTTGGTTGGGTTTAAACGGTATGGGTGTTGTTTGATCGGACTCGCATTACCAACATCAACATCATGAAATAACAATGAATTTCTCCCTGGTTTATCTTTGAATAATTGCACATATGATTCAATAGTTTCAACCATTTCTCTTTGTTCCTTCTCAGGTAAGTGACTAAGTTTGACATCCAAATTTGCTATCACATCAGAATTCTGATTCATGACAGAACTCTTGGAACTGATTGATTCAAGACTAAGTTTTTCATCAAATTCTATCTCACTTTTAACCTCGTCCTCACTAACTTCTAGAGAGGGGTATGTTATCACTACAGGTTTTGTCTCAGTAGTTCTCTCGTGATATTTTATCAACATATTCACGTAACAAACCCTTCTAGACTTTCTACGGTCAGGAGTTTTAACAACATAATTGACGCTGTTGAGTTTTTCATCAATGATGTACGGACCACTAAACTTAGCTCTCAAAGGCTCTCCCTAAATAGGAAGCAAAACCAAAACTCTGTCTCCAGCCTTGAATGATCGTTCCCTAGCGTTCTTATCATACCATGATTTCATACGTTCTTGTGAACTAGTCAAGTTTGTTTTAGCTACGTCATATGCTTTATACAGGCGATCTTTAAAATTACACACATAGTCCAATAAATTAGTTTCTTCCTGTGGCTCGGCAAGCCATCTTTCTTTGACCAATTTCAATGGTCCTCTAACCTCGTGACCAAACACAAGTTCAAATGGGCTAAACCCTGTGGATTCGTTTTTTGAATCTCTTGTAGCAAATAATAAGAAATCAATGCCTTTATCCCAATCATCTTGATTATCATGACAATAGGTCTTAATCATCGTTTTGAAGGTTTGATGGTATCTTTCTATCGCACCTTGCGATTGAGGATGATAGGGGGATGAAACCATTTGTTCAATACCAAGTAATTGCATTACTTCACTAAACACCGTACTCATGAAATTAGAACCTTGATCGTGCTGAATTTGCTTTGGAAGTCCCATTCTAGTAAAAGCTTAACTAGGGCCTCGGACACAGATTTGGCAGTTATATTTCTCAGAGGAATTGCTTCCGGATACCTGGTACTTGCATCCATAATTGTCAAAATATACATGTGCCCAGATCTAGTTTTTGGCAAGGGACCCACGCAGTCAATTATGATTCTGTCAAATGGCTGTCCGCATGCAGGAATAGGAATAAGTGGTGCAACTTAAATTTTTTGATTTGGTTTGCCTACAACTTGACACGTGTGGCATGTTCTGCAAAATTCACCAACATCTTGATACAAATTTGGCCAAAAGAAATGACACAAGATGCGGTCTCGAGTTTTTCGAACCCCCAAATGACCTGAAGTGGGTGGTTCGTGGGCTAATTTCAGAATTTCAGCCCGATACGATTTGGTACCACAATTTGAGTTAAAAGTCGCCATTCTTGATCTGCAGGTACCTCAGGGAGACGCCATTTGCGCATTAAAACCCCCGACTTAGACCAAAAATAACACACCGGGGCTTTTTTCAGCCTCTTGTGCACTAACCGCATAATTTCCTAGTTTACGCAACTGAGGGTCAGATTCCTGAGTCTCAATCAGAGCAGTTTTATTTAACACAAGAGGGACCGAGAGATTAGGATCTTGACTTTCTTTCTCTCGGGAAGTTTGAAAGAATTTTCCTGCTAGCTTAAAACATTCATCATCCATGTCCTCGTTTTGTGAGGCACGGACCATTGAACGTGTAATAATAATAATAATAATAATATGTGGACTTATATAGCGCACGTATCCACCAACTAAGTGGTGCTCAAGGCGCATTTTTTTTTACGTGCATTACACAACACACGGGACCTACGGCTTTACGTCCCATCCGAAGGACGAAGCAATTATGGTTAAGTACCTTGCTCAAGGACACAAGTGTCACGACCGGGGCTCGAACCCACACCCTGCTGCTGGCAACACCAGAACTTGAGTTCGGTGCGCTAGACACATGCGGGAAAAATGCCCGGATATTCATCTAATAAACGCTCTGTGTCTACACTACTGTGAGGGGCATTCGTAACCTGTGCACAAGGATTACTTTGAACTTATGTCCCTGCAATATCGTTCCCAAGTAAGAACGTAACACCCTCTATAGGCAAACTGGGTACTATACCAACTGTGACTGGCCCCGTCATGAAATCCGACTCTAGGTGTATTATTTCGAGAGGAATTTTTAAATAACCATCATCCACACCTTTAATTAGAACACTGGTTTGGCTAGATTAGCCCAAGGAGGGAACCACACCCTTAAGCAATAATGATTGGGCGGCTCCTGTATCCCTCAAAATATTAACTACATGAGACTCTACATTCTCCTTATTTACTGAAACATGTCCATGAGACATAAATGCTTCGTAACCATTGTTCATAGGCTTTGTCACTTGACTTTTCACCTCAGTCGCAACTTTAAGAGGAATTTCATTAATGTCCAAATTTTCGACATTAAATTTAGAAAAGAACATTTTACCCTGGGGTACACCACGTGATTGTCTGGCAATTAACGCAATGGGTTTTTCTAGGTGATCCTTTCGTTTGAAACATTTTTGAAATGTATGGCCAATTTTGCCACAAAAACTACAAATGGGCCGGTTCTTTCGCCAATTGGACTTTTCTGAACTACCGGCGGGATTTTCTTTGCCTTTTGCAGGATCTGATTCCGATGTAGAATCACTAGACTGGACTGTTTTACCAGTCTGTTCACCTTTTTTCGACCATGGTTTTGTCAATTTGGAGCGACTAGTGTCATGTCTATTGTCAGAGCCAAATGATTGTTTATAAACAAGCTCAAAATCATCCACCATTATGGCAGCTTAGTTGTATAGAAGGCGTATATGACCTCCGTTTCGGCAGGTGGATCATGATCCACATGTGGATCATCGATGTGGATCACCCTGGTCCTCGATAGGGGTGGAGTTAACTGCATGTAACCGAAAAGCTGGGTGGATCTATAATATGAGGAGCCGGCCCATACCATTTTTAGTAGGGGTGTTCCATAATTACTGAGGGACGGTGTCTGTTTAAGTAATATTTAAAAAAAATAATAATAATTAATGTTTGTATGTATAATATAATTTTTTTAATTGTTGTCTCTGTATAAGAATTGTAATAAGTAAAACGTGAGAATTACTACTGTATAAGATGTTGGGATATACCAATTATGTTTATAACATCTGTTCAACTATTTCCCCTAGTTCAATAATGTACGAGTCCATAGACCGAACAGCATAGCATGGTTCGTTGTCGTCTGCTGTGTAGCTGGAGGAACGTGTTCGAACAGGCCCGCGTTTATGACCGAACGAATCATTAGTCAACAATGGTCGCGTGGCCTTTGTACGTTCACGCAAACAACACGTAGTGATTGACTGTGGTGAAGATGGTATTAGCACAACGTATGCAATGAAGGTATGAAGTCGTGCAACACGTCTAAACATGGAGGAAGGATGGTCTAACATAATTGCGTGTTTACAAAAATACCCGTCTAAACAACCGAAACAGGATGACAACCAAAAGTTTAACATTCACTCTTGCGAATAGTGCGGCAAATTTGTCATTCATTAAAATTAAAAATCTACATAATAATAATAATAATAATAATGTGTGGATTTATATAGCGCACGTATCCACCAACTAAGTGGTGCTCAAGGCGCATTATATTATTATCCCTGCTCATAAGGCTCATAAGGCTCATAAATCATTCCTGAAACCATCTCAGCTCCCTGGGGAGTATACAGCTCAATTGCTGCCATTTCTAGCGCATATAGAGCAAACCAACTCGGCCTTCACAGGTACCCATTTAACCCCTGGGAGGAGAGAAGCAATTATAATTAAGTGTCTTGCTCAAGGACACAAGTGTCACGGCCGTGATTCGAACCCACATTATGTTGCTAACACCAGAACTTGAATCCGGTAAGCTAGACCGCTCGGCCACGACACCCCATTAGCTCATATAACTCATCCTGTATAAAATGTTGTGTATGGTTTGAAAATACCAACTACACTGTTCTTATTTAAAAAGGTCCTTCATAAAATAAAATTTAAAAACCTAATGTATGTACGGTTAAATGGCCCTTTACAGTATTTATTGAAAAAAATCCTGGATGATTCACAAGCAGCACCGCGAAATTTAAAGTGGACAATCTCAAACACACTCGGGCAAGCCAGGGTCGCAACCAGTTGATTAAAGACCAAATACTGACGTACACGTACCCCTAGTGCAATGCATGGAGCGCATGACAAAACAAGTTCCAGTGTTTACGTACGTGACGTTCACATAAAGCACCCATACAAAAGACAGAAATTCATATTGTGACGTCATTTCCCCATGAGTCATCGCTACCCCTTGTTGACCGGATGGACTTGTGGGCCTGTTGGGACGTCTAACTGAACTAATTGGTAGCACTATTGAACAGTTGGATGCATAATGCATCGTCTCCTTTGAGATGTTTCCATTGAACCAGTTTATTGCAAGTTTATTGTGTGAAATCGTTATTCTTTTATATGTTTATTTATATTGCTAATGGTTTGATTAGAATTAAAGTGTTTTTGTTAAAAATAATATTGTAATTGCTTTTGAAAATAACAATGATTAAATAAATGAACAACAGTCATAACAGTATGTGTATTACTTTTTGCTGAAATGGTTTTAAATAAATGTGACAGCAATATAAATATTGTGTATTTGTGTGTTTTATTTGGTGTCATTTATGTAAAGACCCAGATGTTTGTGTCGGGAATGAATAGGGTAGAAAAGGGTACAGGTTGTCATCATGTGGTTAGGGTATTAAAATGGAGTGGGATAGGGTTAAATATAGTTGGACAGGGGTAAATATAAACACACATAATAAAAGACGACAAGAGGTGCCTAAAACCAACCGGAATTCATCAGAATTCCTTTAGTGGTCAACGGGCGATATACAGTTTCAAGTATTTTATTCATTATTAAAACATACAATACAAATTTATCAAATGGTGATTATCAATAACATTTATAAAGAACAAAATTACAACGTATCAGCTAACTACGATTCTTTAACCAAAACAAACCCTACTTGGTAAAAGAATCTTGATGTAACAAAGCCTTAGATATTTGACGTATAATAAATTGTTCGTCATACACTTCTGTTTTAATACGAGGAAAGTGTTTCCTAATAAAGTTATTTACATTCAAATCATTATCCATTGTATCCGACGAAAACAATTTGCTAATTTTGTTCATGCTCATTTCTCGGCATCGATGTAAAAGGAAGAAGATGACGTACTGTCCACAGACGGTTGACAAAGGTCCCTGAAGACGGCGAGTGTTATAGATGGTGTATTTCGCATTATTTTGAAGGAAATGTTCAATTTGCGGTACCTTGGGACTACTACGGACTGAAGGATCTTCTATATCCGAAGTCCATAACCCACCCCAGACTGAGGGATCTCCTATATCCTAAGTCAACCACCCTCCCTTCCCCTGTGCTTGTTAACAACTGATTCAGTTCAGTGAGCACACACACCTATCCCCCAACCACTAGGATCCTAGTCTCACAGTTCCCGCCTGCGCTGCTCAACGAACTAATCCTCCATTCAAGGGATGATCCTCCAGCAGCCTACTTAAGCAGCAGCATTTTCCAGAGTCCGGCATTCTCCTGAGGACGATCAGAGCATACTGATCGAAACGTCGAGTTGTACCACCAGTTCTTTTCAGAACTAATTACTACTCAATTGAGATTCCACATGGTGTCACCGCAATCAGTCTTACTTATCATCATCACCATGCAAAGCTACAAGTTTTACCTAGTCCGTATGAGTCAAAATATTCACCCACACTGTAACATCTGTCATAGCGCCCCCAATTGCCCATATTGGGTACTGCTCATTATATATGCATAAGTGTAAGAGGTCATGTACATTACAGAAGCAAGAACACGTTTCAGTAATATCTCGAGTGGTCTCATTCCTTATTTGTAGTCTACGAATATTAAACTGGCGACGAGGTGGGATCTGTACACACAAGCGTTGTGATCTCCACAGTTAAGTGAGCTAAATAGTAGCATTGCAGTCCACAACAACGGGGATTTTCATACACTTTACCGTTTCAACATCTGCACATTCGCTACACACGCACACTCGTGTCCATAGCCAACATGGCGTCCGCTATGCCCACACTGTCTCCGTTCGATGCCCACAGCGAGCCCACCGCTCTCAGCATCAAGTGGGAAAAATGGATCAAACGCTTTGAAGGAGCGATGGTAGGATTTAACATCACCACAGCCAAGAGAAAGCGAGCATTGGTATTGCATTATGGAGGTGAGCAACTCCAAACTGTCTTTGACACGCTCTCTGATACAGGTGATGAGAATGACTATGAAAAGGCTAAAGAGGCTTTGACAAATCACTTCACTCCCAAGATAAACCCCATCTATGAAACAATCCTCTTCAGGCGTCTCACACAAAATCCTGATGAAAGTGTTGATCAGTTCTGCACTCGACTCCGAAAAGCTGCAGAAAAGTGTGAATTCCCTGACCTCGAGCGTGAACTATTGACACAAATAATAACTGGGTGCATATCAAAGAAGCTACGCCGCAGATCACTTGAGAAACCATACACCCTGCCTCAGTTATTAGAGCTCGCTAGATCACTCGAACTGTCAGAAAAAAGGGCTGGTGATGTCGAAAACCAAAGTGAAACCTACGAAACGGTTCACAAAATCTCAAAGACACCAACTCGTCATGCTCAAAAAGGAAAAGCTCCAAGACAGATGAGCACACCCAAGCCACAGAACAATACAAGGCCAAGAGTATGCCGCAACTGTGGAGGACACTATCCGCAAGTCCGAGAATGCCCTGCCAAAGGCAAAGAGTGTAGTTCATGTGGTAAGCTCAATCACTTCTCTTCTGTCTGTCGAATCCAGCAAACGCCAACAGCGATCACGACACAAATCCCAGACAGTAAGAAATGTGGACGAGGGCGACTCTTCATCTTCATCAGAGGATGAATACATCTTCGCAGTCGATACATCTACGCACAAGCCTCGAACCACAATTCGGATCGAAGGCATTGATACATCAGTTGTCATCGACTCCGGATGCCCCCGTAACATCATCGACAAACCCACATTCAGCCGCATCACTCTCCACAAGTCGCTGAAACTGGAGAAAACTGACATACGTCTTTATCCATACGGTACAGATAAGGCACTGACCATAAGCGGTAAATTCACAGCGCTCTTTGAAACAGGAAACCGCTCTGCAACAGCCGACGTGTTTGTTGTTGATACCAAAGCTGGATGTCTCCTTGGCCTCAAAACAGCTCAGGACTTGGGACTCCTCACCGTCAACGACCCAGTCAACAACATCACCGGTCACAACAGCAAAGACTTCTCCAAATCATATCCGGATTTATTTGCCCAACGCATTGGCAAACTCAAAGGAGCTCAGGTGAAACTCCACATCGACGAGTCTGTGCCTCCTGTTGCCCAACGCTATCGCAAAGCACCTTTCCATCTGCGCAAACAAATAGAAGCACAACTTAAAGACCTTGAAGATCAAGACATCATCGAGGATGCTGTCGGTCCTACCCCATGGGTGTCCCCTGTCATCGCAGTCCCTAAACCGCAAAAGCCTGATAACATCCGCCTGTGCATCGACATGAGGGCTGCAAACAAAGCAATAAAGCGAGAACGACACCCGACACCAACAATGGACGAACTCATAGCTGAGCTCAATGGCTCACGAGTCTTCTCCAAATTGGATCTTCGGTCTGGATATCATCAGCTTGAACTTGCACCAGAAAGTCGATACATTACGACCTTCGCTACACATGTTGGACTCAAGAGATACAAACGACTCATCTTCGGTATCTCTTCAGCCAGTGAAGTGTTCCAAAACACAATCCGACAAACCATTGAAGGCATACCCGGTGTGCTCAATGTCTCAGATGATATTCTGATTCATGCCTCCACCATGGAAGAGCACAACAAGAGGCTACACATCCTTCTTGAGTGCTTACAGGAAAAGGGCCTCACAGTCAACAAAGAGAAGTGTCAATTCGCACAATCCCGCGTTCACTTCTTTGGGCTTGTCTTCAGTGAACATGGTGTCTCACCAGACCCATGAAAAGTCGACGCTATCAAAAATGCTAGTGCCCCACAGAGCCCAGCAGAAGTCCGCAGCCTACTTGGTATGGCAAGCTACAGCTCACGCTTCATACCAAACCTCTCAACCATCACCGATCCCCTTCGCACACTTACCGAGAAAGACGCAAAGTTCGAATGGAACTCAACGCACGACGTAGCGCTCCAACAACTAAAAGACTCACTCTCACGCGAAGCTGTCGGTGCATACATCGATCCAGCCAAAGACACGGAAGTATGGGTTGATGCGAGTCCAGTTGGCCTTGGTGCAATGCTAACACAAACGGATAAACAAGGACTAAGCAAAGTAGTCAGCTATGCCAGTCGCGCTCTGACACCCACCGAACAGCGCTACAGTCAAATTGAGAGAGAAGCCCTAGGAATCACTTGGGGAATACAACGCTTCCATATATACCTTTTCGGTCAAGCGTTTACAGTCATCACAGACCACAAGCCGCTCATCCCCATATTCAGCAAACCTCAGGCAAACCCATCTCCTCGCATACAGAACTGGCTACTCAAACTACAGTCATATGACATGTCTGTTGTTCACTGTGCTGGAAAGAACAACCCGGCAGACTACATGTCCAGACATCCTTGCCCGAACTGTGAACTTGACAGTCTCTCAAAAGAAGCTGACGAGTTTGTCAACTTCATTGCCCACCACTCAACTCCCAAAGCTCTCACGCTTGACGAGATCCGTCGTGAAACTGACAAAGACCTCACTCTCCAAACAGTTATCCAAGCGTATCGCGATGGACAGTGGTTCAAGCTCAAAGAGAACTACAACGCCTTATGGGCAATTCGCGACAGCATCACAGTCACAGAGTGTGATGTAGTCCTGCGAGAACAACGCATTGTAGTCCCTGCTAGTCTACAACAGCGCGTTCTCAATCTCGCACACAGCGGTCATCAAGGAATATCAAAAACCAAGTCGCTACTACGCGAAAATGTGTGGTTCCCAAACATCGACCAGAGAGCAGAAGAACTTGTCAAGCACTGTCTCGCCTGCCAAGCTTCCACAGTGGAACACAAACGCGAACCCTTGACAATGACTGATCTTCCTGCGTATCCCTGGCAAAACGTCAGTGTTGATTTTTGTGGCCCATTCGCCTCTGGAGACTACCTACTAGTGTGTATGGATGATTACTCCAGATTCCCATGTGTGGAAATGCTCCACTCAACCTCAGCTCGCGCTACGATTCCCATCATTGACAAGATCTTTGCCGCACACGGAATTCCAGAAATTGTGAAAACCGACAATGGCCCTCCATTCAACAGCACTGAATTCAAAACATTCTCTGAATATCTTGGTTTTCATCACAGAAAAATCACCCCTCACTGGCCAGAAGCCAACGGTCAAGTAGAAAACTTCATGAAAACCTTGAAGAAAGCTGTCCGTTGTGCAGAAGCTGAAGGAAAACCATGGAAACAAGAACTCTGGTCATTTCTACGTGCGTACCGTTCCACCCCACACTGCAGTACCGGAACCCCCCCAGCAATGGCACGGTATGGACGCAACATCAACACTCTGATCCCGCAAATGAACAACACCAACAATGACACCTCTGCTAAACTCCGTGAGCGCGATCATCTCGCGAAGCAGAAAATGAAGCAGCACGCTGATCAACGTCGACATGCTGCATCGTCAACAATTACAGTTGGTGATGCGGTTCTTGTCAAGAATTTTGGCACTCTCCGCAAAACGACCCCTCCATACCACCCGCACCCATACACGGTTACTGACAAGAAAGGTGCGATGATCACTGCGCAACGCGACCATCATGTCGTCACCCGCAATGTTGCCCACTGCATTAAATTCCTTGGGGAGGAGAAACATGATCCAGCAGAACAGCCATCTCCAGCCCCAGCAAATTCAAACAGACCCAAACGCGAAAGACGTGCCTCAACGCGATTCAAAGACTTTGTCTGATTCTTTGAACAGAAGAGTCAGAAAACACAACTTGAAACTTCGGACTCTGAACTTTGTAATTGGACACTTATCTTTTACATGTATCCTTTCTCAATAATTATTTTGTGATTCTCAAAACAGTGATTTATAACTCCAAGAAAGAAAGAAAAGAAAACCAATTTATAGTTCATACTCAATTTGAATTCTGTTTAATAGAGTTTCCAATTGATTCAAAATGCAACAAACTTTCTGTTCACCTTCCTTAGATTTGAAGATTAGTAAGAAACTGATTCATAACCATCATTTAGCACACTATTGCATTTCTGGTTTGAATCAGCATAGACAGCGAAGTAGAGCTAGTTTTCCATGTACATGCATGTTCGTATACTCGTATGTTAATCTTTAATTATTCCGTTTATTATATTCTGTAATCTCAAAGCTTTGATCATTCATGCATGGTATTTTTATTGATCTCAAAAAAGGGAAAGATGTAACATCTGTCATAGCGCCCCCAATTGTCCATATTGGGTACTGCTCATTATATATGCATAAGTGTAAGAGGTCATGTACATTACAGAAGCAAGAACACGTTTCAGTAATATCTCGAGTGGTCTCATTCCTTATTTGTAGTCTACGAATATTAAACACACCATCTCGTGTAATGTAGATTGCCAACCAGTGTTCTCCTGGCTTATCAGCAGGGTCTGTGTTAATGACAATAGCGCTAGGGCGTAGAACAAACTGCTTCGGAAGTTGGTCATTACCGGGTATGTAAGGGCGGGCTAAGACGCGTTGACCTCGTGATGAACGAAGTTGCCTATGTGACGTCACAGACAAGTCTGGGCAAGTTGTTACGTAACCATTGTATTGTGCACTGAATGGTCAATCGTGCTTAGGTCTTCCCGTCATTTCGCAGCTTAGCGTTTCCAATGAACTGCTCAGGAACTTGGAATTTCGTTGCGTGTACTGTCAACGAAACCGTAAATGAAGTCGGATATTAGGGCTCATAATACAGTTGTCTATCTTACATGAAACAACGGCCTGCTTTAGAATGTCAGGCCTGTAGTTCACAATACACTGTCTATTTAAAGATGAATAGAAAGTCACCCAGAAGTTTAGAACCCATGCAGAGGCACTCATTTTCTTCGAAATTAAGTTGTCACTGCCCTTGATGTAACGTAATAGTGTAAAATAACCATAAAGGATTATTGTAAGACTAACAGAGGTGGCTATTTTATAGATTTTTTTCTACCAAAAAACACTATTATAGATGTTTTTTTTTTTAAATTACAATAGTCTTTCTGAAACATCTGGTCTTTCATGAGCACTCTTCCTCGTTCTCTTCATCCTCATTTAGTTGAAGTAGTCCGTCAAATTTGGTATGGTGTTTAGGCATTACTCTGTTCAGAGCTTTGTTTACTTCCATGCCTTTATTTACTTTTTCTTCGAGATCTTCCGCAATATCCTGATGAGTGCCATTATCTTTCAGATGTAGGTAACTTGACAAAAAATCATTGTATTTGTTGAAAAAGATTCGCTTGACTGCCCAAAGGGTTTTCCTATTGGCTTTTTCCTTGGCTTGATCTTCGCTCATACCCCGTTGACGTACTTTTCATATTTTTCACACCACATCTCTTCAGTAGCCTCTTTAGCCTCTTCCAACCAGTCTCGAAAAGTGGCATTGTCTTCCAATAATTCTGAACCCGATTTTAAAAAGCGTAGATTTGAAGATTCGGAAATAGAAACTTGTGAAACTGAATCTACGCAGGATGAAGACGAAGATTTCGAGGAAGATGATTCAGAATCCGATACGGAGGTGGAATATGACGAATCATCGGAAGAGGATGAGTCTAGTTCTGAATTGGAAGACAATGCCACTTTTCGTGACTGGTTGGAAGAGGCTAAAGAGGCTACTGAAGAGATGTGGTGTGAAAAATATGAAAAGTACGTCAACGGGGGTATGAGTGAAGATCAAGCCAAGGAAAAAGCCAAGAGGAAAACCCTTTGGGCAGTCAAGCGAATCTTTTTCAACAAATACAAGGATTTTTTGTCAAGTTACCTACATCTGAAAGATAATGGCACTCATCAGGATATTGCGGAAGATCTCGAAGACAAAGTAAATAAAGGCATGGAAGTAAACAAAGCTCTGAACAGAGTAATGCCTAAACACCATACCAAATTTGACGGACTACTTCAACTAAATGAGGATGAAGAGAACGAGGAAGAGTGCTGATGAAAGACCAGATGTTTCAGAAAGACTATTGTAATTAAAAAAAAAAAACATCTATAATAGTGTTTTTTGGTAGAAAAAAATCTATAAAGTAGCCACCTCTGTTAGTCTTACAGTAATCCTTTATGGTTAGTTTACACTATTACGTTACATCAAGGGCAGTGACAACTTAATTTCGAAGAAAATGAGTGCCTCTGCATGGGTTCTAAACTTCTGGGTGACTTTCTATTCATCTTTAAATAGACAGTGTATTGTGAACTACAGGCCTGACATTCTAAAGCAGGCCGTTGTTTCATGTAAGATAGACAACTGTATTATGAGCCCTAATATCCGACTTCATTTACGGTTTCGTTGACAGTACACGCAACGAAATTCCAAGTTCCTGAGCAGTTCATTGGAAACGCTAAGCTGCGAAATGACGGGAAGACCTAAGCACGATTGACCATTCGGTGCACAATACAATGGTTACGTAACGACTTGCCCAGACTTGTCTGTGACGTCACATAGGCAACTTCATTCATCACGAGGTCAACGCGTCTTAGCTCGCCCTTACATACCCGGTAATGACCAACTTCCGAAGCAGTTTGTTCTACGCCCTAGCGCTATTGTCATTAACACAGACCCTGCTGATAAGCCAGGAGAACACTGGTTGGCAATCTACATTATACGAGATGATGTGGGTGAATATTTTGACTCATACGGACTACGTCCCAAGGTACCGTAGATTGAATATTTCCTTCAAAAGAATGCGAAATACACCATCTATAAAACTCGCCGTCTTCAGGGACCTTTATCAACCGTCTGTGGACAGTACGTCATCTTCTTCCTTTTACATCGATGCCGAGAAATGAGCATGAACAAAATTAGCAAATTGTTTTCGTCGGATACAATGGATAATGATTTGAATGTAAATAACTTTATTATGAAACACTTTCCTCGTATTAAAACAGAAGTGTATGACGAACAATTTATTATACGTCAAATATCTAGGGCTTTGTTACATCAAGATTATTTTACCAAGTAGGGTTTGTTTTGTTTAAAGAATCGTAGTTAGCTGATACGTTGTAATTTTGTTCTTTATAAATATTATTGATAATCACCATTTGATAAATGTATTGTATGTTTTAATAATGAATAAAATACTTGAAACTGTATATCGCCCGTTGACCACTAAAGGAATTCTGATGAATTCCGGTTGGTTTTAGGCACCTCTTGTCGTCTTTTATTATGTGTGTTTATATTTACCCCTGTCCAACTCCTATCGTTAACCCTATCCCACTCCATTTTAATACCCTAACCACATAATGACAAACTTTACCCTTTTCTACCCTATTCATTCCCGACACAAACATCTGGGTCTGTACATAAATGACACCAAATAAAACACACAAATACACAATATTATATTGCTGTCAAATTTATTTAAAACCATTTCACCAAAAAGTAATACACATACTGTTATGACTGATGTTCATTTATTTAATCATTGTTATTTTCAAAAGCAATTACAATATTATATTTAACAAAAACACTTTAATTCTAATCAAACCATTAGCAATATAAATAAACATATAAAAGAATAACGATTTCACACAATAAACTTGCAATAAACTGGTTCAATGGAAACATCTCAAAGGAGACGATGCATTATGCATCCAACTGTTCAATAGTGCTACCAATTAGTTCAGTTAGACGTCCCAACAGGCCCACAAGTCCATCAGGTCAACAAGGGGGTAGCGATGACTCATGGGGAAATGACGTCACAATATGAATTTCTGCCTTTTGTATGGGTGCTTTATGTGAACGTCACGTACGTAAACACTGGAACTTATTTTGTCATGCGCTCCATGCATTGCACTAGGGGTACGTGTACGTCAGTGTTTGGTCTTTAATCACCTGGTTGCGACCCTGGCTTGCCCGAGTGTGTTTGGGATTGTCCACTCTAAATTTCGCGGTGCTGCTTGTGAATCATCCAGGATTGTTTTCAATAAATACTGTAAAGGTCCATTTAACCGTACATACATTAGGTTTTTAAATTTTATTTTACGAAGGACCTTTTTAAATAAGAACAGTGTAGTTGGTATTTTCAAACCATACACAACATTTTATACAGGATGAGTTATATGAGTTAATGGGTGTAACTTGTGTAGCTATGTAGATTTTTAATTTTAATGAATGACAAATTTGCCGCACTATTCGCAAGAGTGAATGTTAAACTTTTGGTTGTCATCCTGTTTCGGTTGTTTAGACGGGTATTTTTGTAAAAACCCAAGTATGTTAGACCATCCTTCCTCCATGTTTAGACGTGTTGCACGACTTCATACCTTCATTGCATACGTTGTGCTAATACCATCTTGACCACAGTCAATCACTACGTGTTGTTTGCGTGAACGTACAAAGGCCACGCGACCATTGTTGACTAATGATTCGTTCGGTCATAAACGCGGGCCTGTTCGAACACGTTCCTCCAGCTACACAGCAGACGACAACGAACCATGCTATGCTGTTCGGTCTATGAACTCGTACATTATTGAACTAGGGGAAATAGTTGAACAGATGTTATAAAAATAATTGGTATATCCTAATATCTTATACAGTAGTAATTCTCATGTTTTACTTATTACAATACTTATACAGAGACAAAAATTATAAAATTTATATTATACATACAAACATTTAAAAAAAAATTAAATTGTTTTAAAAAGTATTTCTTAAACAGACACCGTCCGTCAGTAATGATGGAACACCCCTACTAAAAATGGTATGGGCCGGCTCCTCATATTATAGATCCACCCAGCTTTTCGGTTACATGCAGTTAACTCCACCCCTATCGAGGACCAGGGTGATCCACATCGATGATCCACCTGCCGAAACGGAGGTCATATACGCCTTCTATACTACTCAGCTTTCTTTAACTTATTGACACCTCTATCCGCTAAATGTGTTCTGATATCACTTGGGAGGCAACTCTTAAATTCTTCCATTAACATCAACTCCCGCATTTTATCAAAATTGTTATCTACCTCCTTTGATTTGAGCCAACGGTCAAAAGCATTAGCCTTCTCCCGTGCAAATTCAACATAGGTTTGCCCAGACTCTTTTCGTTTCATTTTTCGGAATTTTTGCCGATACGCTTCTGGCACTAACTCGTATGCTTTCAAAACAGTTTGTTTTACTACATCATAATCGG
The DNA here is from genome assembly GCA_029582265.1 of Zoroaster sp. YZ-2022. Lineage (NCBI taxonomy): Eukaryota > Metazoa > Echinodermata > Asteroidea > Forcipulatida > Zoroasteridae > Zoroaster > Zoroaster sp. YZ-2022. The sequence continues at coordinate 25,322,613 of CM055818.1, read as the reverse complement.
CACTTTGTTCGGATGACAAGGCAGTGTACACTTCCTTTGCCTTCCCTTCAAATACACAATGAAGTAATGTGGTCCAGTATTTCTTGGGCCACTCTAGCTTTTTTGCCAAATCTTCAAATGATATGAAATACTGAGTCACTTCTTTACCATCAAATTTTGGAACTAGTCTGATATTTTTTCCAAAATCAAAACCTGAATGAGAACCTTTGGTTAAATTTGACGGCTGAACTTTAAATTATTTCGTTTCTAACTCTTAGTTTGAGCTCGTGTTCCATTTCCTTTTCTCTTAGTTCTTTGTCAGTCTCTTTAAGTTTCAACTGTAATTTTAAGATTTCAACTTGATCTTTTGGATCGATAGACTGAGTTGAAATGCTTTCATCACTTTCTATTAAACCATTTTGAACTAAGGCATGGCAAACAGTACGGTTTAAATAACTCTTTCTTGCTCCACTAAATACATTGACTCCAAGGGATTGTGCAACGGCACACAACTGATCTTTGGTTAATTCATCAACGATTTCAACGGTTAAATCGGATCTGCTTAAAAGTTCTTCAGCAGAAGTAAAACTGAATTTGGATTTTTGTGCGTCAGCCATTTTCGGACAATTTCCAAAAGGTAATCACAAATTTGAAAAACCACAAAATATTTAATTCAAACGGATAGATCAGTTGAGCTTGCAAACGGTCTTTCTCGGACAAGCTCCCATTTTCTGTTACGAAGAGTAGTATGTCAGATGGCGGTTCTAGGACAAATACTTAAAAATGGGCGTGGTTGATGAGATTTTTTTTTAAAGAGGGAGGGAGGTGCGCTGACTCTGACGAGAATCGCGCGAAGCGTGACGTCATCAATTTTTTGATGACGTCACTAGAGAGTTAGATTACAAAATGTTTTATGAAAAGTAGTACAGGGGTTGTGTAAAATTTCATTTAAAAAATTGAGAAAAAAGAAAAAAATATTATCTGGATTAATAATGAAATATGACCGACCAAGATTCATACGAGCTGAAAACGAATAATATATTGACGAGATATAAAAAAGAAAACGATGTAATGTCTAAAAAATATTACATCATTATTTTTAAAAAACAAAATTTTATAATGGAATATCACAGCGTGTTTATAGACATGCAAAATGAATTGTTTTACATTTACGACGTAGTCAACGAAACGACGGTGAGCGAAATTTTTAGCCGCGTAGTTTCTGAATTGGCTTTATTGTATCAAAATGTTGTACGAGTAACGTTGTTACCTTTTGATACTCGAGACGCACTCGTTGTTTTTATAACGTGTAGTATGAAGGGTAAGCCGAGAGATTTTTACTATAAAAATTATGAAAGACTTTTACACCCGATACGCGAAACATACCGGCAATACACGATTTTATTTTTACGAATGAATTTACCAATGACGCGATATCAATCAAAAATTAATCATAATTTTGTGATGAAAGAGTTGATAAAGACAAAAAAGTTTTCGTAGAGTGATATTGATATGGACGAACAATTACGAACATGTATGCTCGAGCTCGTTGATGATTTAAAATTAACGCGTACAAATTCACTCGATTTATTATTGTTAGAATATTATATTAAAAACGTTCCCGCGCAACAATTGTTTATACTCGTGCAAGAAAAACTATTTCCCATGTTTTCGTTAATTAAAGCTAGAGATTTAATAAATATAAAATAATATTTAGCGCAACTCGCTTTAGACGCGTATTACATCAATTTATATTTTAACGAGTTGCAGAGTATAAATGAAATAGATAGAGAAGCTATTTTTTTACATTTAGAAAAAAACAACAACATTGTATTGATTTGTTTACGGCTAAAAATTAAAATTATACGGGGGAGGAGCGGTAGCTGGCACCTGCTCCGCTACTCGCGAAGCGGGTTTTTGATTACGCTGACTCTGGCGAGAATCGCGCGGAGTGTAATACGATTTATTTACGGACAAGTTTACTTTAAACTTAAAAGTTTTTCTACAATAATTTCTTTTTCTACATTTACATCGGTGGTTTTAACTTTTGTTTTAGCTGGTAAAGCCGTATTTTTTATAAAGTTGTTACGGATTTTTTCTTTCATTTTATAATATTTATCTCGTTCTTCGCAAACGAGTACAAATTCTTCTTGGGTAATGACGCCGTCTTGGATAGCTTTTGAAACGTAGTTTTCGATCGTGTTGAGTTTAGACAATGCTAAAAAAATTATTTCATCGTGTTTTTTAGCTTTTTTAGATAATTTTGTCCCCGTATCTAATAGCAATCGCCGCGCCGCCCAACCCTAAAGCTAAACCTTCTAAAACGTATCCTACGGGCGATGCTATAACGGCGGCGATACTGGCGATTCCGATGGCCCCCTGCTCCCATACAGCCCAATTCAACCATCGTTTCTACGATACTACAAGCGTTGATAATTTTATTATATTTTTTATAGACGGCTTCACGCTGGTTTATTTCAGCTCGTAATTCTTTTTGAATATCATCTATTTTTTGCAGACGAAATGTTTTAGCATCATCCGTCATAGACGGTAAAGTCGGATAAATATTGGTTGATTCTGTAACTACGCTCATTGTTTTCTATTAATAGTAAAAGATTTAAAAAATAATTTTAATTTAATGGACAACTACTATTTTTAATATCGTAACAGATTCCAGTTAATTTAGACCCGAATAAATTTAGTTTTGCATAGATTTTGGTATTTGATTCTCTTAAAACGTAGTATAATACACATGTTATATACCGCGGTTCATTTATAAAAAAAAATTGTTTCCATTCATCATACTTTTTAGCATTTGTTTCGCTCTCTATAAAAGAATAAGAATTATTTTCACTCGTATATACTTTAACATATAATGAATAAGATGATACATCTATAAACTCAATTCTGAGCATATTTGCGTAAGTAACAGTTATAAGATCTTGTATCTTAAAAAGCGTAAAATTAGTTTTTAAGTTCACTCGGCGTAATGTGCCCAGTTTGTTCAATGATGGTTTTACTATCGCTAACAACATTTTTGTTACGACTAGGTCCGTAAATACTCGCCATATTTATAGTATAAAATCATTTAATTCAACGGTAAAGTTTTAATTTTAATATTAAAACAGATTTTAGAGTTTAGCGCGCCGAAAAAGGTTGCTTCTGCAAAAACTTTTCGTTCGCCTCGAATTTTAAAACACATTTCGTACTTTAGATGTTGCGTTTCATTATCGATAAAATAAAATTTCTCATCTCGTTCTGGAGAAGGAATATAATAAATCTCGGCTGCAAAATCACGCGTTGAACTATACGAAACGATATTATTAGTTTTTATAAACAAAACAAAAATGGAGCAGTACATGGGCGTGACGGTAAACATGAAAAAGGGTAGTTTAAAATGAGCGTGCCATCCGAGTATAACGTTGTATTTTTCGACTAGAGGTATCGTTTGTAAAATTTCATCTCTGTTGAGATATCCGTGATGTTCGTAAATTTCGGTAGGCGATGCTCGTAAAATTTCGCCATCTCTATCGGCTACGCTAGTAGTAATAACTTCACCCGTTCGACTAGGGCCATAAATACTCGCCATATTTATATAATTTCAAGATTTAAAATAATGGGGAAACCGTGATTATGTATGTCCCTACCCTTTGAATCTTTAATTTGAAAACCTAACGCGCTAAAGGTACCGACTTTAAATTTTTTCATTAACGGGTTTTTATATTCCATATACATACTTTCTCCGAACGATTTGTCTTGCAAAGGAAAAGCGTTTAAAATGTTGCAAGGTTTACCGTTGAAATAATTATCGGTCGTAGAAATTTGATCGCAATGAATGTATACAATTTTAACAAGTTGTACATCGATTTTTTAAATATATTCTCCCACGGTAAAAAATTCGTTGTGAAACCCAAGTAAATTACCCAACCCGGATGTAAATTTGACGGATTTGTTGTTTTGAGTAATATTTAGAAAGAAAACACCCGTTGTTTTATCGATGGTAAAAGTGATCCAAGGCGCGTTTTTTACAACAATATCGATAATTTCGTTAATGTTGTAAAGTCCCGGTTCGATAAAACTTACATCATCTGGCTGCCCAGTCGTACGATAGATTATTCTTTCTTTTTTACGCACGTTGTAATATCCTACCCAAATGTTTACGCTATGTAATATTATCGCGAGATTACCTTGGCGATTATCGATAACGTCGTCTAATTCAACCGATCCACCATCTTTATCAATTTCGATTTCAAAGGTATGATACATTTTATTATTAAAAAGTTATAATTTTAATATAATAAAATGACGTTTCCATTAGCGTACAAGAGTAATTTTTCGTTTCCGTATCCGCAATCTGGAGATTTTAAACCGCCTCTTGATTTTAACGCTAGCGATTTAACGAGTATAAATATTTACGTCAATGAAAATGAATTTTTTAACGTAGAACTCGACAATGTTTACAACAACTACAAGATGCCTAAAGTTGTTGTTCAAAAAGTTGTCGATGATTGGCATCATAATCCGTAAAAGTTTTATCAAAATCAAATAAATTTTACAACGTACTGCGCTACAACGAGATGCGGTGTGGGTTATCAACATTTAAATCATTCCAATCAAATGATTCGTAGTTTTTTTAGATTTCACGTTTATTATCAAATAAGACGATTACTCAAAGAAATGAGTTGCCCTACATCTTTTCAAAATTGTTAAGACCCGTTTGACAATAATATAGACGTAAGCGCGTATAAAAAAACATGTAAAGACTTTTACCTCTCAACGACGAATAATTGGAAACAACGCTTCGATACGAACAGCGGAGGACTCGGCACGGCTTATTTTTGGCGAAACATTGGTAAAAGATACGATCCGGTACCAGGGCACAACTACGATAATTCTATCGTAAATCGCAGCGTCAACCCTATTTCCCTCAACAATCTCAGCGCAAACTTTGAAACGGGTGAAAAAAGAATTGATTTTGATGATGGAGTACATAATCGTAAAGAACATACCATTAGAGTAGGTTTCATTTTACAATCTGAACGCGTTGAAACGGCGTGGACTAAATTTATATTGTCTTTGGGATTAGCTCGAGGTTTTACGGATATTGGCACGGAACGCATAAACGATTCTATAAGAACGTACGTTTACGCGATTTTGGGATCTCAAGCGCAAGCAAAAAGCTCGTTTTTAGCGGGTGATACCGGTTTAGACGCAAAACGAGAATTTATAAATATAGTAAATGTTGAGATTGATTCTCCGGTAGATTTACAATCTTCTATTCAACGATATCAAAATGTTTTACAATACGCTCGTTCTCAATTAAACTTTGCTATCGGAGAAAATTTATACATGATGCCGAGCGATATGAATTTACGAATAGGCACGTACGCGGGATATAACAATAATATTTTGATCGCGACGAGTGATTTATCGTTGGGTTCAAATTTAGATACAAATTCAGAACCCGTTCCTCCTCCACCTATTTTGCCTTTAGATGATAAAAGCTTCACCACGCACGCTAGCGAAGCAGTGCACGTACAAGATGATCCAACATTGAGCCCTACAACGCTTACGCGAAGCGTAGCACACGCTAGCGAAACTACGCAAGACTCTTTGGAAGATACAACGCTTACGCAAAGCGTAACTCAAGACTCTTTGAATGAATCACGCGACAACCACCAAGAAGAAAAACATTCTTTAATTATTGGTTTTGTTGTTTTAAGCGGACTAGGCGTTATGATTTACGAATTGCTACGCTAGCGTTTTCTGCATCCAAGTTAAAATTAAAACTCCAACCCCGGTTAAGGCTAGCCACAAATGTTCCGCCGTCCACGCAACGACGTTGGAAGCTGTTTTAAATAACCAATTTACTATCGATCCTATAATAGCCGGTAAAGCGGCTAACGCTCTCGCTCCAAGTTTAGCTAATACACTCGCTAAATGTTTTAATGTTTTTTGTATCCACTCGCTTACACCACCACTAGGGGGTGTAGGTTTGGGCGTTGGTGGTGCGGGTTTAGGTGGTACGGGCGTTGGCGTAGGTGGTATAGGTTTGGGTAAAACTTTACTCACGGCATTAACGATCGATTCAACGATAAAAGCGATGGTCATACTAAAAGCTGTTAATATACTAACGATCGTTACGCCTTGTTCTCTAAATAAAGTTCTAATTTTATCTCCCAACGTAACATCTCTTTCTATCATTTTTTGAAACGTTTCTTTAATTCTATTGATTTGACTACGAAGAAAGTAATCTTGTTCATCTATTTGTTTTAACAAAACCTTTTTGTCATCGTTTAGTTTTTGTAAGTCTTGTTTATATTTTTCATCAACATCAAACCCTCTTTCTTCAGCGTCGGAAATTAATTCTTGAGCATCAGATATTTTTTTATTAACTACTTTTAATTTAGTTAAAAGATTTAATTGTTCACCTCGATTTGTGGCCATAATTTTATCGAGCGCTACTACTTCTCCCCATTTTATATTAAATTCCGTTTGAGTTTCTTGCTCTCTCGAGAGAGTCATTACCGCCATTTCGATAGCTTCTCCCACTTGTTTAGATTTTTCCACGCGTTGTTCCGCTTCAATAGGAGGTGGTGTTGGTAACTTTCTACCGCTACTCGTTTGAGCGGCTGGCTCTACCACCGGTTTTCCTGATTCGTTTATAACATTTTGTATAGATTTTCTACTTGTACTAAATATACCTAGATCGTCTAAACTTAAACCTTTTATACCGCTTGGCTTATAAAAGGGTACCCTTTTTCCAGTTATTCGTATTTCTTTTTTACCTTTTATAAAATAGAGTATACTTTTACCTTCTTCATCTGATTTCTCTACAAATTGATTATAGTCTTTAATATCAGGTTCATACCCCGTACTTTTATAAAAAATCATCAACTGTTACTCTAAGTTGACCACTTGTTTGAGATAAAGCGGGCTCACTAGAAGACGTTTCTTCTTCTAGCGGTAGAGCTTGTTCAGTTAATTGAACACTACCACCATCACCCGCGATATTATCATCGTCGGTAAACATATCATCAATTTCATCATCGTCAAGATCTTTTAATAACGGATCCGCCTCCATTTTATGCACTGCCATTTTACAATTACTTTTTATCTTTTTTAAACAATTTATAACTCGCGTAACCTACGGCGCTCATCCCTAGTATGATGAATATGATTTCTCGCGTTTTTTGATCTTCGCTAGGAACGTAAAAATCTTCTAGTTTCGGTTCGTTGCGTAAATCTTCCGGTAAATTTATTCGTGTACCCGTAACTCGTGAATATTCATTCATCGCAGCGTCAATGTTGTTAAACGTTCTTACGGCGCTAGATTCTTTTTGTATTTTTTCGTTTAAATAATCTAGATATTTTAAACGCTTTCTACTAAATTCGTCTCTGGCTTTCGAAAGTTGTTCTAGCGCTAAATCGTGCCTTGCTCGTTCTTGTTGGGCGTCGTTACCCCGTAGACTACTAAATAAGAAACTCGATCCGGTAAATGCTAACGCGTTAACTACAGCACCTCCAATCATCATCGCTATAGATACCATATTTTACTTTTTATTTAAATTTTTTTAAATTATATTTTACAACTATAAAATATGGCTAATAATGCGTACGAAGATGTGCTAGATCCATACAGAAGAACGAGAGAACCTCGAGGTATAAAAGGATCGTGTCAAAAATTCGTCATTACAAACAATCCGAGTACCATTACCGAAAATCAATTGTTGACGGTTCGTTTTCCAAATTTAGGAATAAACGACGTAATCGTTCCGAATACGGTTCGATTAGCTTTCAACATTGCTCTTATTTCGTCGGATGATGAAAATCGAACGTTGGTACAAAATATAGGTAGAGCTATCGTAAAACATATAATTATTAAAATGGAAGGAAATGAAATATTTTCATTAGACGATGCGGATGTATTCAATTGTTTTAAAGACGAATGGTTAACGAAAGATCAACGCGACAATTTAGCGTATCAAGGAATCGAAGATGCAAACGTTACTAAATTAATAATAGACGCTAGCGATAAGGTTCCGGCGGGCAACGGAGGAAAAGATAAAGCTATCGCGGATACGTATAAAAATAGATATTACATTCCTCTCGATTTTGAATTGTTAACCGATCATCAGCCCTACACAAGCTCTAAACTCACCAAATCTGAGCTGAAATCCAAAGCCGACCGTCTGACAATGCAACTTTGGGAAAAAAGCTGGCTCGAGATTGACAACCCCCTAAAAAAATACCGGTCTCCAACAGTTGACCTGCCAACAGGTGCCAGCATGCTAAGGAAAAGCTGGTGCCGGCTGAACCGCCTCTTGACAGGGCATGGAAGAACCGGAGACAACCTCCATCGTTGGAAGATCCGCCCCTCCCCGGCCTGTGACTGCGGCGCCCCAGTGCAGTCCGCCAAGCACTTGGTGGACGAATGCCCAAGAAGATTCTTTCAGGGGGGAATGGAAGCTCTTGCCAAATGCCAAGATGGTGTTCCCGACTGGCTGGCACACATCGATATCGAAATCTAGGCCTTAGTCAAACGAGAGAAAAAGAGAAGCCCTACTATCAATCGGGGATCGGAGATCGATTTACTTACGAACTCGTGTTTAATAAATTTTCGAGCGTGATTAAAAGCACCGACGATAACGCGAAATATACAATAAGCGGGATTTCTTTAGAATTTGAGGTCGTTCATATGCCGGAACTCGCTCGAACGATTAAAAATCAATATAGCAACCGGTTGAGTATATTGTTTGATCGCGTACTAAGACAAAGCGTAACCCCGTTAAACAAAAGCAATACAACGTGGAATATAAATTTAAATACCCCGGCAAAAAGTATGAAAGGAATATTGTTTTTATTCAAAGAGCCTAGTGTGAAAGAAGGTACCAAGTTTTACAATCCAAAAATCGACAAAGTTTCGATTACGATCGAAGGCGTTCCCAATCAACTCTACGCGCACGGAATGAAAAGGTATCAACATTGGGAAGAAATTTCAAAATATTTCGGAGATTCGAACAAGCAACACGCTATTCAAGTCGTTAAAGCTTTAAATTTATCAAACGTCAAACAAGCCGATTATTTACTCAATCGATACGGTTTATTTTTAGATATGAGAACGATCACCGACAATAAAATGCACGGAAGCGGAAGACGAGTACAAAACTTATCCGAAGGAATTACCATTCAAATAGAAAAAGAAGCGGAATCCGCGGGTGAATTGAACATGTATACTTTTATTATTATGGATTCGCAACTCGTTATAAAAAATGGGCGTTTTGATTCCGTCGATTATTAAACATCTTGACTAATATTAAAAAGAAAATGTTGCCTAAATATCCACACGCCGCGCTCATTTGTGGTCAAACCGGATGCGGAAAAACTGAATTTGTTTTAAATTCGTTACAAAAATAATATTTAAAACATTTCGAAAATATCGTTATATTATGCCCCACGATCGCTAACAACGACGCGTTTCAAAATAGAAAATGGATTTGGAACGACGAGCAAGTGCTCGTTGATGATTTAAAAGATTATACGTTAAACAAAGCGATAGAAATTTATAGCGACATACTAGAAGGAAACGAGACGTTGTTTATCGTCGATGATTGTAGCGCTAGTAAGGACTCGCGATATAACAAATTTAGTCGATATGAAACGAATGCGTTAATACGATTGGCTTTTAGCGGCAGACACGTCAAACACAGCTGTTGGATCATTTCACAAAAATATAATAGCGTATTAAAATATTTTAGAGAGCAACTCAAATGGGTGTGTTTATTTTATTGTAAAGATAGAGACTCGTTCGAAGATTGTCTTCGAGAAAATGATGTCATACCGACGAAAGAAACAAGAATAGAAATTCATGAACAATTAAAACGAGTTAAACATCGCAAATTGATTTTAAAAACGGATCAACCTACCGATTATGAAATACGTGACTAAGTTACCTATAGGTTACTTGTAGGTTACTTAGTAATTACTTGTAGGTTACTTGTAGGTTACTTGTAGGTTACTTGTAGGTTACTTGTAGGTTACTTGTAGGTTACTTGTAGGTTACTTGTAGGTTACTTGTAGGTTACTTAGTAATTACTTGTAGGTTACTTAGTAATTACTTGTAGGTTACTTAGTAATTACTTGTAGGTTACTTAGTAATTACTTGTAGGTTACTTAGTAATTACTTGTAGGTTACTTAGTAATTACTTGTAGGTTACTTAGTAATTACTTGTAGGTTACTTAGTAATTACTTGTAGGTTACTTAGTAATTACTTGTAGGTTACTTAGTAATTACTTGTAGGTTACTTAGTAATTACTTGTAGGGTTATAGTAATTACTTGTAGGTTACTTAGTAATTACTTGTAGGTTACTTAGTAATTACTTGTAGGTTACTTAGTAATTACTTGTAGGTTACTTAGTAATTACTTGTAGGTTACTTAGTAATTACTTGTAGGTTACTTAGTAATTACTTGTAGGTTACTTAGTAATTACTTGTAGGTTACTTAGTAATTACTTGTAGGTTACTTAGTAATTACTTGTAGGTTACTTAGTAATTACTTGTAGGTTACTTAGTAGGTTACTTGTAGGTTACTTGTAGGTTACTTGTAGGTTACTTGTAGGTTACTTGTAGGTTACTTGTAGGTTACTTGTAGGTTACTTGTAGGTTACTTGTAGGTTACTTGTAGGTTACTTGTAGGTTACTTGTAGGTTACTTGTAGGTTACTTGTAGGTTACTCAGGTTACTTGAGTTACTTGTAGGTTACTTGTAGGTTACTTGTAGGTTACTTGTAGGTTACTTGTAGGTTACTTGTAGGTTACTTGTAGGTTACTTGTAGGTTACTTGTAGGTTACTTGTAGGTTACTTGTAGGTTACTTGTAGGTTACTTGTAGGTTACTTGTAGGTTACTTGTAGGTTACTTGTAGGATACTTGTAGGTTACTTTTAGGTTACTTGTAGGTTACTTGTAGGTTACCTATAGGTTACTTGTAGGTTACTTGTAGGTTACTTGTAGGTTACTTGTGAGGTTACTTGTGTAGGTTACTTATAGGTTACTTGTAGGTTACTTGTAGGTTACTTGTAGAGTTACTCGTAGGTTACTTGTAGGTTACTTGTAGGTTACTCATAGGTTACTTGTAGGTTACTTGTAGGTTACTTGTAGGTTACTTGTAGGTTACTTGTAGGTTACTTGTAGGTTACTTGTAGGTTACTTGTAGGTTACTTGTAGGTTACTTGTAGGTTACTTGTAGGTTACTTGTAGGTTACTTGTAGGTTACTTGTAGGTTACTTGTAGGTTACTTGTAGGTTACTTGTAGGTTACTTGTAGGTTACTTGTAGGTTACTTGTAGGTTACTTGTAGGTTACTTGTAGGTTACTTGTAGGTTACTTGTAGGTTACTTGTAGGTTACTTGTAGGTTACTTGTAGGTTACTTGTAGGTTACTTGTAGGTTACTTGTAGGTTACTTGTAGGTTACTGCCCAGGTTACTTGTAGGTTACTTGTAGGTTGCCTTGGGTTACTTGTAGGTTACTTGTAGGTTACTTGTAGGTTACTTGTAGGTTACTTGTAGGTTACTTGAAGGTTACTTGTAGGTTACTTGTAGGTTACTTGTAGGTTACTTGTAGGTTACTTGTAGGTTACTTGTAGGTTACTTGTAGGTTACTTGTAGGTTACTTGTAGGTTACTTGTAGGTTACTTGTAGGTTACTTGTAGGTTACTTGTAGGTTACTTACAGGTTACTTGTAGGTTACTTGTAGGTTACTTGTAGGTTACTTGTAGGTTACTTGTAGGTTACTTGTGAGTTACTTGTGCTACTTGCAGGTTGCCTTGTAGGTTACTTGTAGGTTACTTGTAGGTTACTTGTAGGTTACTTGTAGGTTACTTGTAGGTTACTTGTAGGTTACTTGTAGGTTACTTGTAGGTTACTTGTAGGTTACTTGTAGGTTACTTGTAGGTTACTTGTAGGTTACTTACAGGTTACTTACAGGTTACTTAGTAGGTTACTTGTTTTAAAAAAAAAATACTTTATTTATTATAATACTTAAAATAAATGGAAGAAGTTCAAAAACTATTAAACGAAAATCTATCCGTGTTAAGCCCACCATGCTCCGCGTCAGCGTCCACCGATAGTAATACGAACAACGGCGCGCAAAAGCAACGAGATGTACGGCTCTTGTTCGTTGTAGCGGGAGGAGATTCAAAAATATTTTTCGGTAAAGAGTATTCCGTCAGCGACATTGAAGCTTTATCTACGGAAGAGCGAGATGTATTACACGCGCAATACGAAACTAAATTAGGTCGCGATATAACGCAGTCTTTAGGTAGCGCTATTCTAACGTTATACGCCAAATTATTAGGATTTAGTTTAAATCGCATTGACTTATACGGTCATCATTTCGAAATTGACGATGAAGGTAAATTAATTTCAGATTTAAAAAAAGATCCATTCATTTCGAGTATGCTTTCTACCGTAGCGTGTGAAATATACTACAAGTACGGCAAGTTGGTAGCGCCGCTCAGTGCAGCGCTAATTACGACAAAACATTTAAAAAGAAAAGAAGAATCTTGCGTAGATAATAAAAGCGATGGAAACGAACGAGTTGGAAAATGTACAACCGGAGCAACCGCAAGCTGTAAAAACGGCATCGACGGTAACGAAAACACCGACTAAAAAAGAAAAAAATCCAAACAGAGTTGCGGCGGGTAAAAGACTCGCCGAACTTAATAAAAAGAAAAAACAAGAATTTAAAAAAGGCGCGACTAAAACTCGACATGTAGCGCCGTAAACGAGTGATGTACAAAAAACAACAAGCTCTAAAAACAACTACCACTATATCGCTATTTCTTTTTTCGTCGGAGGATTGGGCGCTTACTACTTTTTTAGTAAACGGCCTAGCGAAGCAGAGCCAACGACGCTAAAACCAGCCTCAGCAAAGCTGTCTCCACCTATACCCGCGTCCAAACCCACGCCACCGTCAACGAGAGAACTCTCTGTTTTTGAAAAGGAATAAATTTTAAAAATAAAAAAATATTATAAAAACAAGTATAAAATACGATGGATACGAAAGGAATCGCTAATTCAGCTTATCACAGCGCCGTTGTAACACTTTTTACAATTTTATACAGCATGCTAGGTGAAAAAGTATTAAAAATAAAACCGGCTGATTTAGGAAAATTGGATATAAAAGACGGGCTAAAACTCACTACGACCGTTGCGGCAGCTTCAATGTCTCAAATGTGGTTAGTTAAACAAGGAATTTTGCCGAGCAATATTATGAATTCTGATCAATAAAATATATTTATAAATATTAAAAATGGATAAACGTACTCTACTAAAGCTACAAAACGCTTATTATAGTCCAAAAGGATACTATAAAGGCCTCGACGCTATTAATAAATTAGCTAAAGAAACAAAGGTAAATAAAAAATTAGTTTCACGGTGGATAAAAAAGCAAGCGCTGTGGCTAATTTATTTACCCTATCCTAAATATATTCCAAGACCGACCAGTTCAAATAGTACGTTAGAAAAACCAAACGAGGTTCATCAAGCAGATTTATTGTTTCTTCCGCACGATACGACAGGTAGGAAAACAACTAAAAAGACGTACAAGTACGCGTTAACCGTTATAGATGAAGCTAGCAGATATAAAGAAGCTGAACCATTAACTGATAAAACTGCCGTTCAAGTCGGTAAGGCGTTTGAAAACATTTATAAACGTTCGTTGCTCACTTGGCCAAAAATTATAAAAGTTGATCCTGGAAAAGAAGTTATGTCTAGCGTAAACGTATTAATGAGTAGACAAAATGTAAAAATACAAAGAAGCGAAGCCGGTAATCATAGAGCTCAAGGTATAGTAGAGCGATTCAATATAACTTTAAGCGAAAGATTATTTTCTCATCAATACGCTAAAGAAATATCGTCGGGAACGAGAAATAGAGAATGGGTTAAAAGATTACCGTTAGTCTTAAAAGCGTTAAACGACGAAACGACTCGACTCATCTACTTAAAACCTAAAGACGCGATTAAATTACCCGTTGTCGAACAAAATCCAGCCTCACCAGTTGTAAGCGGTAAAAAGAATGAAAAAAGAATCCCAACAAACAGTTTAGTTCGGTATTTATTCGCACCTGGTGAAGCTAAAAAAGATACGAAACGCCGCGCGACCGATCCTAAATGGAGTATACAAATGTATAGATTAGCTAAAACGATGAAAGCTGCAAATCAACTCATCTTATATTATTTAGAAGCGGGTCCCGCTCGTAGTTTTGTAAAAGAAGAAATACAAATTGTACTGCGAGATACGGAAAATCCTTCCATTAAACGTTTATAAAACTCTAGCTACGCCGGGCAAAGCCCAGACTATAATGACCGTAAGCAAAAGTATGAATTCCGTTTTCTAAAATGTATTTCTTTGTATCTAATAGAGATAGCTATATTTTATTTACTCGCGTTGTATATAATCTATGTTTTTTGTGTCTAATAAAATTCATAGGGTGATAAAGAGTATTTTTTAGGGATAAAACTTGTTTATAACGCTCGTGTTTAATTTGTTGTTCTAAAACATGTTTTTTAACACCTTTAGCTTTTCTTATTTGTTTTTCATCCGATAAAAGTATCGAATACATTTTTGGTCTTAAACCTACAATTTCTGAAATTACAGTTCCCGCGGTCTCGTCTTAAAATTTTCCAATCACTTTTTTATTATCTTCAGAATGTAAAAAAAATTCTTGTTTATAATTACTAAAGTCGTATAAAGATTTGTTTTTATATAAATCTTTATATACATCTTTCGTTTTAATATCGAGTAACAAGCTATCCGTATCCGTATAAATCAACTCGCACTCGCCTTTGTAATTCTTTTTTAAATGATTGTAATAAAAATCGTACATTAAATGTTTAGATAGATCCAGTATACTCATTCCTACGTAAACTGGGCGGTTGAGAGCGAGTTTTATTTTATGCATGTGAATCGCCACTAAATCATTATCGAAAATCCTACCCTCGGCAAAATTTGGTTTTGCGATGAGTGAACGAATTTGATCTTTTGCTTTTTCATCGTTTAACCGCTTTAAAGTTACGTTAACGCGATTTCGCACATTTTCCATCGTTTTTCCAAAAACTGAATTGTTCATGAGTTTGTACAAATCTTTTTCAAAATCACTCGTTGCTTCTTTTCTTAATCGAATGTTTAAATCGATGTATGATTTCATCCATGACGATTCATCAAATTCTAAAACGCGATGAATTTTAGTTAGTTTCATACCGAGTTGTAAATATAATTGTAAATTACGATAATGAACAACGTAGTTGCGTTTATCGTACAAATTGGGAACTAATTTTGTAACGTTTGGAGCCGGTTTATCGTTTAATAACTCGCGTTGATAGTTACTCATCCAGTCTTTCGGTACTACCAACGATTCTGGCGCGAGTGGAAACGCGTTGTGAGAATCGTGTAATTCTTTAACATATTCTAAATCGACTTCTAAAATGCATCATTTCTTACTTTTAAATCCTTCGCTCCAGAGTCTATCAACTCGTTTACTAGTCATCCATTTAAAATTACCCGTTGGCAAAGGTTGACTCATCGCGTAACCGTACAAATTGTTTGCGTCTAAAAACATAATGTAACTCGATGGGATTGTTTTATCGTAATCGGGTAAATGTACATTGTTTGCTTTCGCATATCGTTTACTTACCATGCACGTTCCTCCTCGTGTACCTTTTTCTATAAACAAATGCATGTCAACGTCCGTAAACAATTCTAGACAAACTTCCGAATGTTTTAATAAGGCGTCCCAACTTAAACCCGGACTCGTATAATAATTAGCCGGATCCAAACTGTACTCTCGTATACAAGTAATGCGAAAGTTTTCAAATACATCCGCCAATAAGCAAGTATCCATACGCACGTACAAATCGTGATAATCGCCTAGAGTTTTACAATCAAACTTGCTATAAACGTTCTTTGCGTGTTCGTATTGTTCTTTAGTAATGCGTTGGTCGTTTAAACTACTATAACAATATTCTTGCGAGGGGAGTTGTTTTTCTTCAAATCTTTCAAAACTATCCATGTATTCGTAAGGATAAATACCCTTGCTTTTAGCGAGATTAAATTTTTCTAAATCAGGTTCAAACTTGCTAGTAATTGGACAAAAATTGCTTAATTTCACGAGTTTATCCAACGACGCTGGTAAAAATTGAGCGCTGTCAATAAATCGTAGTTGCCCGATTGAAAAAGAAATATATGTTTCGATATTGTTTGCGATACACGTTAGATTTCCTTCGCTACGACCCGCGGCTTGCATAATGAGATGAGAGTCGTAACCTCGCAAATTATGAAACACGACCGGAATAAAAGTTTTATCCGGTTTTAAACTTAGTTTTAAATTACAACAATTGTGCGCCGCGCCTCTATATTTTCCGGTAATGTGACAATGATCTCTAACTTTGCTAAACTTGCGCTCCGCGTCCGCGTCGTCTTTAAAAAATCCCTTTTCACATATTCAACACTGTTGTGCATTTTTTAAATCTTCTTCATCTTCTTTAGTCATGTACAATTTTTTAGGATTTTTAAATAGCTCGTTGATGTTTTCTTCTTCTTTTTCTAATTCATTTAATTTTTTTTTAGCGGCATCTTCTCCTCGGGGGCGCGAGTTTCACCGTCGCACCGAACGATGACGTACGAATAACCACAAACGACGTGTTCTTGAAGTTTGTTTAGTATTAGTTTCGTTCACATCGACAATCTTTTTAATAATACTTTCAAAGTCGGCGTATATTACGAATGGAACTTTCATCTTTTTATGAAAGTTTATGAATGTTACCGTATCGTTTTTACCCTTTTCGGTCATAACAACAATGTAGTCGGTCTGTCGTTAATTCCCTTACACAATTTTACGTGATTTTCAAGATATGCTTCTGACGAAAAACCCTGTAAACATCTCAAATAAAAATGTTTACGATGCTCGTGTTTCGTTTGGTCGAAAAGTAATTTATTTACATCTTTAATCCAAACGTAGTGAGATCTAGTTCCTTTTTCTTCTTCTTTGTGAATTAATAATAAATTTATACGATCTATATCCGCGGGTTGATCGCTGAGTTTGTAAACTAGTATCGATTTTGACGCTGACGCGGCGGAGCCTTCGCAGCCAAAAACGTTTATCGCAATACCATTTTGTTTCTCTACCTGCTTAATCTGGCTTATTGGTGTAGGAGTGTTAATACTATCAACATTTAAACCATCCTCTATCAAATAATTACTCGTTCTTTCCGGATGAATTTTCACGGGTATAAGAGCGCTGCGTAGTGCCCATCGTAAACAATCGTCGTCTTTGTTTGTTTACGTTGATGCACGCTTTTTTATTTGTTATATAGTCTGGTAGCTCGATATAAGAACCACCTCTCAAAGGTCGATATCTCGCGATAGTAATACTCATATCTACGATACGATCTACCTCCCATCCACTGCCCTCTTGCGTATATTTTTCTAAAGACTCGGCAATTTGCGAAAAAAACAGTAACGAGTATATTTTCGATACTATCCAAATTCAATAAAACAATTTGTTTATTATTATGAAAATTTGGTTCAACATCATTGATTGTGCCGTCTAGTTTTTCTTTAAGTAATTTAATACGTATATATATCATAAACTTGTACGATGTAAATTCTCTCAAGTCTATACCTAACTTGGCTATAATCTTTGGTTTTACTGATTCCCAAAAAATGTTTAAATCTTTTTCTTTGCTATGATTCAGCGGAACGAGCATTCTTCGTTCGCGTAAATACCTTCCACCGTCCTTTGGTGGGTTAAATCTTAACTCAATTTCTTGTCCGTGAAACCTTTTAATAGTAGCGATCAAGTCTTTTCTCAACAACCGCCCTCTTTTACCCGCACCGCGTCGAGGTAAATCTATATTTTCAACCGCTAAACGCTCTCTCAGTTCGACTAAATTTAATTTATACAATGGCTTTGGTTTACGGCGACGTAAATACTTTTTTACAGCTTTGTAATAAGAACGTTCAATTATTTTACCCTCGCTATTTTGTACTAAAAAAATTGGTTTATGGTCTCGCGTAAAATCTTTCAATTCTCGTAATGTCCATTTCGATAAATATCGCTTCGCGTCAGCGTGTCTTCTTTCTTCTTCCATCCTCTTTTACTATTAAACAAGATAATATTTTTTTGTTTTTTCTCAATTTTATAGAAGAGAATTTAAAAAAATTATCTCAATTTTATAAGTAAGATTTTTTTTTAATTATAAAAAAAAATTCTAAAAAAATCAATAGCTCCGCCGTGTAATTTTATATATATTCGTTATAAATGAGTCGTTGTTTTTCTCAACCCTTTCATCACAAAATTATAATTTTTTCTAGCTTGAGTTTCGACTAGTGATAAAACTAATTTTTTATCACAAAGAAACGCGCAATTAGTACATATTTCCGCTTTTGCTTTTGTACCCATTTTACATCTTTTACAAGCAACTGTCTTAGATTTTCCTTGTCTAATACGCCACGCGTGCAACCCACAATATACACCTTTACCCGTGATTGGTCTACAACACTTTTCCGTTTTCCAAACTAAAAGCCATTCACATGAAACAAAAAATTGTTGTGGTAATACATCTTTATATTTTATTACCGCTATTAAATAATCCTGCCTGGTCAGTTTTCTATATTTACCAGATGCAGCGCCAATTTTAATATTATTTTTTAACACAATCTCTTTTAACTCAGCTTTACTCTTTAATCCATAATTTGTCATCTTTACTATTAATCCAGATAATATTTGTTTACTTTTTCTCAATTTTTTTAAATGAAATTGTATACAACCCCTGTAACTACTTTTCATAAAACATTTTGTAATCTAACTCTCTAGTGACGTCATCAAAAAATTGTTGACGTCACGCTTCGCGCGATTCTCGTCAGAGTCAGCGCACCTCCCTCTTTAAAAAAAATCAACCATGCCCATTTTTAAGTATTTGTCCTAGAACCGCCATCTGACATACTACTCGAAGTCTCGAACCAAATTGATCAACTTAACAGAAAGGGAAAGACCACCACTGAAAGGAATTTATATAGGAGTCGGGATTTAGAAGAACAAAATATAACTCATTTAATATAACAAATAATCAACAGTTCAAATAAACAGTAATCACATTCAATGAAAATATATATAATAAATAACAAAACGTTCATGGTTTTGAGGGGAGGTACCTCCAATGAGAAACTAGGCTGGGGTTTTGTCGACTGGCGGGTGCTGGTCTAGTCCTTGGGCAGAGTCTAGTCGTGAATGTCGTGAACGTCTCAAATGGCCGACATCGATAACTCAGGGACCAAAACCGGCAGCAGGGAGAAGAGTCGGTTGAAGACGGGCCGACAAAGTAGTGTTGATGGTGACCATGATGGAAGATATACTGTCAGTGGGAACTCGACTCACTCCATGGGGCAACGCCTCACGGCTGGCCCGGCAGCCACACGACTGTCTGTCCGTCCGTCTTTGGTAAACCGAAGCTTAGAATCTGGTGATCGCGGAGACGAGCAGTCCTTTTATGCAGTAATCACTCGAAGGAATGTTAAGTGTTCCGGTAGCCCCTGCGAATGGGAACAATGACGCACAATGACGCGTATCCTAGTCGCGACCAACATGTACTATTGTACTTATAGTTATAAAAGTTACGTGGAGTTTCATGGACTAATTCAAATTCTTAACAGATGCCAGTTTCACGGAAGCGTTTTCCTTTGAAAATAGTTTAAGTCAAGATAATCGATTGATGTTTTCGAGGCCTCCTATGTGAATTTTAGAGTTGGGTGCATCTGATTAATTGTGTTTATGAGATTTTGAAATATTCAAGTTCGCCACTATAAATGACTAGTATCTATACAGTGTCACCAAAACGATATTATCAGCCTGTTGGAGGATTTTGTTTTCGAGATCATGTAATGTTCTCATGTAATGTCACAAATTTCCGGACTGGCTGTTGAGCCCATTGCACAACCGATTTTCTGGAGGGAGAAATTATTTACAAATTGGAAACAATTTCTGTTGAGTATTAGTTCCAGATGCATTTCCGGATGTATTCGGAAGGTGGTTTGTTGATGACATATGGATGGTTGGTTTGGTTGAGGGCATTGCATACACAGTTTATTGCCTCAGTTTGGCAGATTTTTGTATACATTGAAACAACATCAATAAGCACATCTTATCCTTGGAGTTTCCGCACTATGTCTGCTGTGTCACGGACATATGTAGATTGGGCGGTTACTATTGGGAATAGAAAATGATCTACAAATTCTGAGATTTTGACTCGAACATCCACTTATTATGGTCTTACAACAAAAAGTATGCCTGTTTCGGTAGAAAATACATTGTTGATACGCCTGTGAGATTGGATCGAGATATGCCAGAGTGTGTTTGTCGACATGGTTGTTGTTTTGCATGTCGGTTAGGACATTATGAACTAACAGGTGATTTGAGATGTTTGTACCCATAAACACCATGAATGAGTCACATCCGACTCTCCTTTCACATAATTCAGAAACCTCCATCAATAATAAATCAGTCACGAAACTTGCCAGTTTTGAATATATTTGCATTTTAATTATGACCTATGAAAATAGTGCCCTCTTTTGGTCATTCGAAGAGAACTGTGTACATTTCAATGTGGAATTTTGTATAATTTGAGTAGCTGACATGGGCTATGTCTGATGCTCCAATCCCCTTTCTTTCACCCTTACTCCCAGGGTAAGCTCCAATTGGGTCGGGGTGATCCCCTTTCAAATTAATCAACCATGCGCATAACGAAATTGACCATACATTTGTGTGGTTTGTCCCTTTAACCTCTTGCTCCATTGGAGCGTTCTGGATCTACCCCTGCCTACCCCCAAAATACGAATTTGTGATGCTTTTGTTGTCCTTTAAAAAGGACATTTTGCGGTATTAATTGTCAATACCCAGATAGCATGCTAACGTTGAGCTAACGTTGGACCAATGTCGGCTGACGTTGGCAATACAAACGTCAAACCGTTGGGTCGACGTTGTCATGTTAATGTTGGTAGAACGTAAGTTTTTCCATCGGGCCAACGTGGATATGACGTGTCGGTTTGACGTCGGCTCAACTAATATACCAGACGTTGGACCGATATCACATTTTTAACGTTGGTAAGACGTGTCGTTGTGAAGTCGGGCCAACGTATTTTTTCCATCGGGGCAACGTGGATATGATGTCAGTATGACGTCCACCCAACTGATATAACAAACGTTGGGCTAACGTCATGTTGTAAACGTTGGTAAGACGTTTCGTTGGGAATAATAATAATAATAATACAGATTTTTAGCGCGCATATATCCACCCTGCTGGGCGCTCAAGGCGCGGAAACAAAGAAAAACATTAATACAAACAATATACAATGATAGCATAGGGAAAACAAAACAAATTATGTACCGAGATACATGTACCTACAATGCAATTACAAATATACATCATCTTTGAAGAGTTGTGACATAAGATGAGTTTTAAGCATCGACTTGAATCTGGTTATACTATGACAAGATTTGAGTTTAGTTGGAAGATGATTCCAGAGTCTCGGAGCTGCGACAGAAAACGACCTATCACCCCAGTTCCGTTTTGAAGTTGGTTCCTTGAGGAGTGACATGTTGCTGGAGCGCAAATTGCGTGATGGACTGTAGACTTTAAGTAGTTCAGAAATATAAATTGGAGCAATGTTATTAAAAGATTTGTGAACAATTAGCGTAAGTTTAAAAACAATTCTCTGTGAAACAGGAAGCCAGTGCAGTTCTTTCAAGATTGGCGTGATATGGCATGACTTTCTGGACAAAGTCACAACACGAGCTGCTGTGTTTTGTATGTGCTGAAGACGAGATATTTGATTCTGCGGAAGACCGTAAAGGAGAGCATTTCCGTTATCGAGCCGTGATATGACAAACGCATGTATAATTTGTTCAGCAGCACTTTTATTCAAGTATTTCCTAATTCGGCTTATATTTCTGATATGAAATGATGATATTGGAACAATGTTGGAGATATGTGGTTTTAAAGTCATTGTCGAGTCAAATATAACACCCAAATTACGTGCATGTAATGAGGGGGTTATCTGCGAGTCACCAATTGTAATAAATGGGAAGTCGGATCCACGTTTTCCCACGACGCACAGTGGGCCAGGGCGAAACCAAAGTGCGCTAAAGGGGGTCATTTGCGTATGTTCCAGATTTTATTTTTATTTGTTTT
Organism: Zoroaster sp. YZ-2022; assembly: GCA_029582265.1. Lineage (NCBI taxonomy): Eukaryota > Metazoa > Echinodermata > Asteroidea > Forcipulatida > Zoroasteridae > Zoroaster > Zoroaster sp. YZ-2022. The sequence goes on along the minus strand of CM055818.1, from coordinate 25,300,392 downwards.
ACATTTTTTAGGTTGCTAAGAACCCATATGACTATTTTATAAACAATTTCAAGTCAAATTAATATTTCATGACTGTAGAACTGCCTTACTATCTCAAAAAACTGGATTTATTTTTGATAAAAGCCGGTTGCTGGTAATAAATTTAAAATAACATGTTCAAATGTATTTTGACTTAATCATAAGTCCACTTTTCCAAATTTTTATGATATAAGTTTTTGTAAATAAAGTCGAATTTAAAAAAATTGCAATAAAATTATAATTTCTTTCAGAAAAATTATTAAATTTAAAAATTGTTCATTAAAATGAAAATTTATTTCATAAAAATTAGGAAAAGTGGACTTATGATTAAGTAAAAATACTTTTGAACATGTTAAATTGTCATTGTGGACATTTGACAAAAGCTATCGTTATGTAAATTTTAGTAAACCCAGTGCACGATCTATATTTTGTTTAAAAATTAAGTCGATTGTAAATTAGCTTTTTGATTTCATCAGCAAAAACATATAAAATATACTGTTTTTGTTCAGCTATGGTAGAACTAGAACTTCCCGCCAATTCCCGCCCAAAGTCTCATATTTCCCTGAGATTGAACCTTTCAGCAACATTTTGGTACCAAAATTAGCTGCGACCACCAGCGACTTGCAATTTTTGTAAAACCCATCCCAACATATTTGAACCTTTTTTCATAACTCGACTGTGAGAGCAGCGCACCACACACTGAAACTGACAGGACTTAATTATTCCCTCGCGATTTCCGTAAACAAAGGCAAGTCTTGTGAAATGATAGCCATGATAAACATTGTGCGGTTAAAATTGTTATCGGTTTCTTTATAGTGGGAAGCAAGACGTATCTAAAAATTAATATTCAGTCCGGTAAATTCGCAAAACAAAAATGATCACAGGTGTACATAAAACTTATTGGTGTTAAATTGATTACGGTATCAAACAGGGATAATAATTATTATTTTAGTCTTATGTGCTATCAAATTAGTTAAATAGTGAAATAAAGTCCAAAAATAATTGCTGTTCCTCCGGAAACAAAAACAAATCAACATAAAAATGAATACGAAACATCTGAATGCATTTTCATTATTTTCTCGGATAATGACACATAATAAACTGAATCTTTCACAGGTTGGTTGTTTAAAGACATCTGCGGGTTCCGAAAACATATCTGGGTGCAATATGCCTTCAGAATAATGGAAATTTTACAGTTTTGCAGTTTCGGCAGTTATTTATTCTTAAATGTACGTCAGTTATACAAATATACACATTTGTAAATTTGGTGTGACCTGGAAAAGTTTATTTTGGGGAAAATATAAAGCTGGTGTAACAACACATTAACAGTTCAAAGTCATGGAAAATCACGGCAGTAACTGTTCATCACACTGGACGTTGAATTATGTAAATCATGCCATATCACATTTGTTTCAAATAAGAGTTACTCTATATTAACAGCTTCAAAATATCCTCGAAAAATAACCGAGCAAGATAACAATAACCGATTACCTTCATTGCAACTTGAGTCTTATTTAACCTGTGACTCTTTATTTCAAATACCAATTACCTTAGCATTTTTACAAATTTCTCTCTTAAGACTTTTTCATTTGTTCCTGTGGTAGATAACACAAAAAGAGAACTGACTTGCATTTTAGAAGAGTCTGTTCGACTATACATATACAATTTGTGATTTAAATTTGACTGAACGCAAACGTATAACTCCTGTCTCGAATTGGATAACGAAATACAAAGTGAATTAAAGACATATTTGGGTTCCATGCTTTTCATGAAAAGGGTGACGACATGCATATTCCCTGAATATTACCCCAAAAACATTGTTATCTTGTCATTTAATTTCAGTGTGTCCATTTAATGTCTCGCTAAACAGAATTAATAGATTTCACTATCATGGTAACAAATATCACACATTTGAATACTGAGTGTGATTTTGAACTGCTGTAAACACAGCTAATTCGTCCTAGTTGTAATGAGGGGACACCTCACTGTCTGACACGCAGTGGCGGATCCAGGGGGTGGGGCTTGGGGATGAAGCCTCCCCCGACTCAATGCTTTTTGCTCCAAGGTATGTGTACCCACATCAGCAACAAGTCATGGATGATTAAATATTGTATCATAACCAACGGAGAAATACACAATTTCAACGGAGACTGGAAAAGAAGACTTACAGGTAGAAGATTTTTAGAAAAAGGCCTTCACATATTGGTAGTTTGTATACGTGAAGCAAGTGATCACAGTCATGAAACATAACCATCCATATTAAGAATAAAAAATAAATAAAAACTGTCAATATGCAGTGTTTTTTCTTTAAATTGAGATGAAATCAATCTAAAATGTCCATTGTTCATTCACTCATTGTCTGTAATAAGTACTTTAACCCCCGTAGTACGTCGGCTGTATCCGATGCAGGATTTTTTTGGGGAACTCACATCGGACAGCTCGATAGCTACTCAAACGACTTGGTTTAAGGGCATAAAAGGAATGACAGTGTTTTGCTACAAGAATGTCACAATGGTGTGTCACTACACATGTTTAAATTGTAAAAAACATTATTTTGTTTGCGTTCTTCTGCCTTGAGCGCCCAGCAGGGTGGATATGTGCGCGCTAAAAATCTTTATTATTATTATTATTATTATTTAAGAAAAAATAACTAAATAAATAAATGCGGTCCTCATAGGGTCAAATGTATTGATTTGTGCCACATACCTCTCTTATGCTCAACTCGCAGTTTGCTTCCCCATCTCTGTCCTTACTGTATTTCAACCAGTTCTTTATTCTGTTCTCATACAACATTGCATTCCGTCATGTTGATTGTTTTCTTAGCAGCAGCTTGAACACAAAAAAGAAAAGCGTTTATTGTACATACTTGGGATTTGGAAGTTTTAATAACTTTCCTTAGGAAACTGAGCACAGTCAAATATCAAGCTAACAGCCCGTGTGTCATCTGGGCTTGTTGAGAAAATAGCCTAGCAAATTTCCTGAAGATACCAACATTGCATATTTTCACTTAAAAACCTATCCTTTAATAGACAGTGTACGTTGACCTCGAGAACGTACGAGTTTTCGCGAGAATTTTGAATTTCGGGCACCTCGCATAACATTTACAATGTGTATTGTGTGCAATTTTGTATGAATATAGTTTGATTTAATAAAAGCTTGGTTTACAATTTGTAAATTGTAAACAATTTCGCAAATTTTGGTCAAGTATTTTTTATTTAAACCGACCTTGATTTCCGCTTTCACGTTTGAAACATTAAGGCCCATGAAACAAAAGGCGATCGTCGTGATCCTTGACGTACACGCATGCAAACTAGAGCAAGCTGCTAGATTTAGTCGTAGTACGGTAGCCAAACCTCGCGAGTAGTATGTTAGATGGGGGTTCTAGGACAACTACCTTAAAAAAATCATTTAAAAAAAATAATCATTTTTATGTTGTTAGATGAGATGTTAAAAAATAATGGGAGGTTGAGGTATTAATATATATGTGACGTCATCTTAAAAGTTGATGACGTCACGAGAGAGTTATATTGACAAATGTTATGTGTAGTAATAGGGTATGTAATAAAAGATAATAAATTAAAACAAAAGTAAAAAAAAAATTGAAAAAAACTGATAACAAATATTATGTTGATTAATAGTAAAGATGAGTATGAATACTAATTTGATAGGAGAAAAAGTAATTCCTTGCGAATGGCTTTTAGTTGGCAAAACAGTCAAGTGTTGTATACTTAGCTCACCTAATACGGCATATTGTGGCTTACATCGATGGTAACTTAAATGTGGAAAAAGTATACCCGTTGCGTGTCGTCGATGTAAAAAAGGTACAAAAACATCGATAGGTTTATGTACGAAATGGGCAAAGATATTAAATGTACAAAGTTTTAAGCATGCAAAAGGAAAAGCTATACGTTTAGAAATTAAAAAAAAAATTACCCCCAAAATTAACTAAAAATGGAAGTTTAAAAACTGAGAAAAAAAATGAGAAAAAACAAACAAAAATAATCTAGTTTAATAGTAAAGAGAATGGAAGAAAGAAGAAGATATTTATTGAAATGGACATTATCAGAATTGAAAATATTTTCGCGAGAACACATGGGGCAATTAATTTTTACGAAAAACAGCAAGGGTAAAATAAATAAACGATCTTATTACGAAGCTGTAAAAAAGTATTTACGTCAACATAAACAAAAGCCATTGTATAAATTAAATTTAGTTGAACTAAGAGAGCGTATAGCGGTTGAAAATATTGAGCTACCAGAACGCGGCGCTGGGAAAAGTGGGCGGTTGATAAAAAAAAAGACTACATCGCCGCTATTAAAAGGTTTCACGGCCAAGAAGAAGAGTTGAGATTTAAACCACCAAAGGACGGTGGAGGATATTTACGCGAACCAAAAAATGGTTGTTCCGCATAATCACAGCAAAGAAGAAGATTTAAATATATTTTGGGAAGCGGTAAAGCCTAAGATTATAACCAAGTTGGGTATAGACTTGAGAGAATTTGGATCGTACAAGTTTATAATATATATAAACATTAGATTACTTAAGGAAAAACTAGACGGTATAATAGATAGTCAAACTAAATATTTTCAGAATAATAAGCAAATTGTATTATTGAACTTGGATAGTATCGAGGATGTACTCAACGTCTTTTTTTCACAAATTCAAGTGCATTTAGAAAAATATACGAACGACGCTTCTGGATACACGGTAGATCGTATAGTAGATATGAATATTAGAACTAGCAAGTATCAACCCTTAAGAGGTGGCTCTTATATAGAACTGCTGGACTATATAAAAAATTAAAAAGCGTGCATTAACGTAAAAAACAACGACGACAATTGTATACGATGGGCGTTGCGTAGCGCTCTATTTCCCATGAAAATTCAACCGGAAAGAACGTCTAATTATTCAACGGGGGATGGTTTAAATGTTGACAATATAGACGCTCCTACACCAATCAGTCAGATTAAGCGAGTAGAGAAACAAAATTGTATCGCGATAAACGTTTTTGGTTACGCCGACGCGGAGCGCGAATCAAAATCGATACTACTTTACAAACTCAGCGACCAACCTACGGAGCTAGATCGTATTAATTTATTATTAATTCATAAAGAAGAACAAGAAGGAACTAGGTCTCACTACGTTTGGATTAAAGATGTAAATAAATTACTTTACGATCAAACGAAGCATAAAGAACGTAAACATTTTTGTTTGAGATGTTTACAGGGATTTTCAATGGAAGCGTATCTAGAAAATCACGTAAAATTGTGTAAGGGAATTAGCGACAGACCGGCGACGGTTGTTATGCCCGAAAAGGGTAAAAACGATACGTTAAAGTTTATAAATTTTCATAAAAAGATGAAAGTTCCTTTCGTTATATACGCCGACTTTGAAAGTATTATTAACAAGATTGACGACGTAAATACGACTAATACTGAAAAACTACAAGAACACGTCGTTTGCGGTTATTCGTACGTTATCGTTCGGTGCGACGGTGAAACTCGCACTCTTGTTGTATACCGAGGAGAAGATGCCGCTAAACATTTTTTAAACGAATTAGAAAAAGAAGAAGACAAGATCAACGAGATATTTAAAAACCCTCGAGAAATAATTATGACTAAAGAAGATGAAGAAGATTTTAAAAACGCTAAACAGTGTTGGATATGCGAAAAATCTTATTGGCACGATTTTGACGACCTAAACTGTCGTTGTTGGATTTGTAGAAAAGAAATTGACGATGACAAGTTAAACAAATCTTACGCAAAAGTACGCGACCATTGTCACATTACCGGAAAATATAGAGGCGCGGCGCACGAAAGGTGTAATTTAAAACTGAGTTTAAAACCAGACAAAACGTTTATTCCGGTTGTATTTCATAATTTACGAGGCTACGACTCACATCTCATTATGCAAGTTGCGGGTCAAACGCGAGGAAATATAACGTGTATTCCAAACAATATCGAAAAGTATATTTTTTTTTAATCGGACAACTACGATTTATCGACTGCGCTCAATTTTTACTAGTTCGTTGGATAAACTCGTAAAATCAAACAATTTGTTTCCAATTACTCGTAAGTTTGAATCCGATACGGAAACATATAATCTTTTAAAAAGCAAGGGTATTTATCCTTACGAATACATGGATAGTTTTGAGCGTTTTGACGAAAAACAACTTCCTTCGCAAGAATCTTGTTATAGTAGTTTAAACAACCAACGCATTACTCAAGAACAATATGAGCACGCGAAGAACGTTTATAACAAGTTTGATTGTAAAACTTTAGGTGATTATCACGATTTGTACGTGCGTACGGATACTTGTTTATTAGCGGATGTATTTGAAAACTTTCGCGCTACTTGTATAAGAGAGTACGGTTTGGATCCAGCTCATTATTACACGAGTCCGGGATTGAGCTGGGACGCTTTGTTAAAACATTCGAAACAAACTTTACAATTGTTTACGGGTATTGACATGCATTTATTTATAGAAAAAGGTACACGAGGAGGAACGTGTATGACGAGTAAACGATACGCGAAAGCAAACAATGTGCATTTACCCGATTACGATAAAACGAAACCAACGAGTTACATTATGTATTTAGACGCGAATAATTTTTACGGGTACGCGATGAGTCAACCTTTACCAACGGGAAATTTTAAATGGATGACTAGTAAACGAATTGAACGACTCGAGAAACAAGGATTAAAAAGTGGAAAATGATGCATTTTAGAAGTTGATTTAGAATACCCTAAAGAATTACACGATTCTCACAACGCGTTTTCACTCGCGCCAGAGTCGTTAAAGGTACCTAGAGAATGGATGTCGCCGTATCAGCTCGAGTTATTAAAAGACAAACCCACCCCAAACGTCGCAAAATTAGTTTTAAATTTATACGACAAACGCAAGTACGTGCTTCATTATCGTAATTTACATTTATATTTACAACTCGGTATGAAACTAACGAAAATTCATCGCGTTTTAGAATTTGATGAATCGTGTTGGATGAAATCATATATCGATTTAAACACTCGATTAAGAAAAGACCCAACGTCAGATTTTGAAAAAGATTTATTTAAACTCATGAACAATTCAGTTTTGGGAAAAACGATGGAAAATGTACGAAAACGCGTCAACGTAAATTTAAAACGGTTAATAAAAAAGCAGAAAATCAAATTCGTTCACTCATCGCGAAACCAAATTTTGCCGAGGCTAGGATTTTCGATAACGATTTAGTGGCGATACACATGCATAAAATAAAACTTGCTCTCAACCGCCCAGTTTACGTAGGAATGAGCATACTGGATTTATCTAAACATTTAATGTACGATTTGTATTACAATCATTTAAAAAATAACTATAAAGACGAGTGCGAGTTGATTTATACGGATACAGATAGCTTGTTACTTGAGATTAAAACTCAAGATGTATATAAAGATTTATATAAAAACAAATCTTTATACGACTTAAGTAATTATAAACAAGATCATTTTTTACATTCTGAAGTTAATAAAAAAGTAATCGGTAAAATGAAAGACGAGACTGCGGGAATTCCTATTTCTGAAATTGTTTGTTTAAGACAAAAAAATGTACTCTATACTTTTACCGAAAGAAAAAGAAATAAAAAAAGCTAAAGGCGTTAAAAAACAAGTTTTAGAACAGGATATTAAACACGACCGATATAAACAAGTTTTATATCAAAATAATACGCTTTATCACCCTATGATTTTTATTAGAAATGATAAACATAGATTATATACAACGATAACATATCGTTATCTCCTTTAGACACAAAGAAATATATTTTAGAAAACGGAATACATACTCTAGCTTACGGCCATTATAAGATACATGTAGCTGCTAAGGCTAAGATAACTTAAAAGCTTCGCTATAATCGTTTAATGGGAGGATTTTCTGTATCTCGAGGAATAATTTGTAATTCTTCTTTTACAAAACTACGAGCGGGGCCTCCTTCTAAAAAAATATAAGATGGGTTGATTCGGAGCTTTCATCGTTTTAGCTAATCTATACATTTTTATACTCCATATAGGATCGGTCGTGCGGCGTCTCGTATCATTTTCACTTCACCGGGTGCGTATAAATGCCGTACTAGACTGCTAATCGGGATTCTTTTTTTATTATTTTTACCGCTTACAACTGGTGAGGCTGGATTTTGCTCAACAACTTGTAATTTAATCGCGTCTTTAGGTTTTAAATTAATGAGTCGAGTCGTTTCGTTATTTTTTTTTACGCTTTTACGACTAGCGGTAATCTTTTAACCCATTCTCTATTTATTGTACCCGACGCTATTTCTTTAGCGTATTGATGAGAAAATAATCTTTCGCTCAAAGTTCTATTAAATCGCTCTACTATACCTTGAGCTCTATGTTGACTCGCTTCGCTTCTTTGAATTTTTACATTATGTTTACTCATTAATACACCTACGGTCGACATAAATTCTTTTCCAGGATCGACTTTTAAGCGCGCTGGCCAATCGAGCCGCGAACGTTTATATTTTTTTTTTAAACGCGTGACTTACTTGAACGGCGGTTTTATCGGTTAACGGTTCAGCTTCTTTATATCTGCTGGCTTCATCCACAACGGTTAACGCGTACTTGTACGTATTTTTACCTACGCCGCTCCGCGTCAGCGTATCGTGCGGAAGAAACAATAAATCAGCTTGATGAACCTCATTTGGTTTTTCTAACGTACTATTTGAACTGGTCGGTCTTGGAATGTATTTAGGATAGGGTAAATAAATTTGCCACAACGCTTGCTTTTTTATCCACTTACTACCTTGGTTTCTTTAGCTAATTTATTAATCGCGTCGAGACCTTTGTAGTATCCTTTCGGACTATAATAAGCGTTTTGTAGCTTGCTTTTTATTCGCTCGTCCATTTTTTAATATATACAATATATTGAGTCATCGAAGCTACCGCAACCGCCACGGTGAGTTTTAACCCGTCTGTTATATTAAATTTTCCTAAATCGGGTGAATTTATGTTTAATACTTTTTTACCGAGCATGCTGTATAAAACGGTAAAAAGTCCCAAAACAACACTGTGATAAGCAGTATTAGCGATTGTTGTTTTATCCATCTTATTTTATACTCGTTAAATATAATATTTTGTTTTTAAAGAAAACATATTTAATTCATTTTAAAAACATAGAGTTCTCTCGTTGACGGGGGTGGTGGCGTGGGTTTAGACGCGGGTATAGGTGGAGATGGTTTTAGCGGCGTTGGCTCTTGTTTACTAAAAAAGTAGTAATCGCCTAAACCTCCAACGAACAAAACAATAGCGATATAGTAGTAGTTGTTTTCAGAGCTTGTTTCTTTTTGTATATCACTCGTTGACGCTTGCGGCGCTACATGTCGAGTTTTAATCGCGCCTTTTTTTAATTCTTGTTTTTTCTTTGTATTAAGTTCGGCGAGTCTTTTACCCGCCGCGACTCTATTTTTTTTTCTTTCTTTTTTAGTCGGTGTTTTTGTTACTGTCAACGGTAATGTGTTCGCTCGCGTCTGATTCGCATTCTCCAACTCGTTCTTCTCCATCGCTTTTATTATCTGTACAAGATTCTTCTTTTCTTTTTAAATGTTTTACCGTAATTAACATTGTTGAGAGCGGCGCTACCAACATGCCGTACTTGTAGTATATTTCGCACGCTACGGTAGAAAGCATGCTCGAAATGAATGGATCTTTTTCTAAATCTGAAATTAATTTACCTTCGTCGTCAATTTCGAAATGATGACCGTATAAATCAATGCGATTTAAACTAAATCCTAATAATTTAGCGTATAACGTTAGAATGGCGCTACCTAAAGACTGCATTATATCACGACCTATTTTTTTATAGTATTGCGAGTGCAATACATCTCGCTCTTCCGTAGATAAAGCTTCAATGTCGCTGACGGAATACTCTTTACCAAATTTTGTTTTGAATCTCCTCCCGCTACAACAGACAAGAGCCGTACATCTCGTTGCTTTTGTTTTAGAAGCGGCGCGTCGTCATCGTTGTTCGTATTACTGTCGGTAGATGGTAGGCTTAACATGTATAGATTTTCGTTTAAAAGTTTATGTACTTCTTTTTCCATTTATTATAAGTATTATAATAAAAATAAGTATTTTTTTTTTAAATAAAGTAACCTACAAATAACCTACAAGTAACCTACAAGTAACCTACAAGTAACCTACAAGTAACCTACAAGTCATTTAGTATAAAATAGCGTAATCGGTAGGTTGATCCGTTTTTAATATTAATTTGCAATGTTTGACTCGTTTTAATTTTTCGTGTATTTGATTTCTCAACTCTTTTGTTGGTATAACATCATTTTCTCGAAGGCAATCTTCGAACGAGTCTTTATCTTTACAATAAAATAAACACACCCATTTAAGTTGTTCTCTAAAATCTTTTAATACGCTATTATATTTTTGTGAAATAATCCAGCAGCTGTATTTGATGTGTCTACCGCTAAAAGCCAATCGTATTAACGCATTCGTTTCGTCTCGACTAAATTTTTTATATCGCGAGTCTTTACTCGCGCTACAATCGTCGATGATAAACAACGTTTCGTTTCCTTCTAGTATGTCGCTATAAATTTCTATCGCTTTGTTTAACGTATAATCTTTTAAATCATCAACGAGCACTCGCTCGTCGTTCCAAATCCATTTTCTATTTTGATACGCGTCATTGTTGGCGATCGTGGGGCATAATATAACGATATTTTCGAAATAATTTAAATATTCTTTTTGTAACGAGTTTAAAACAAATTCAGTTTTTCCGCATCCGGTTTGACCGCAAATGAGCGCGGCGTGTGGATATTTAGGCAACATTCCTTTTTAATATTAGACGTTTATACTAATATTCGACAGATTCAAAACGTCCGTTTCTTATAACAAGTTGCGCGTCCATAATAATAAAAGTGTACATGTTCAGTTCACCCGCGGTTTCCGCTTCCTTTTCTATGGTAATTCCTTCGGATAAGTTTTGTACTTGTCTTCCGCTTCCGTGCATTTTATTGTCGTCGCTCGTTCTCATATCTAAAAATAAACCGTATCGTTCGAGTAAATAATCGGCTTGTTTGATGTTGGATAAATTTAGAGCTTTAACGACTTGAATAGCGTGTTGCTTGCTCGAATCGCCGAAATATTTTGAAATTTCCGGCATACGAACGACTTCAAATTCTAAAGAAATCCCACTTATTGTATATCTCACATTATCGTCGGTGCTTTTAATCACGCTCGAAAATTTATTAAACACGAGTTCGTAAGTCAATCGATCACCGATCCCCGATTGGTAGTAGGGCTGATGATCGGTTAACAATTCAAAATCCAGCGGAATGTAATATCTATTTTTATAAGTGTTCGCGATAGCTTTATCTTTTCCTCCGTTACCCGCCGGAGCCTTGTCACTGGCGTCTATTCGTAATTTAGTAACGTTAGCATCTTCGATTCCTTGATACGCTAAATTGTCGCGTTGATCTTTCGTTAACAATTCATCTTTATAACAATTGAATACATCCGCATCGTCTAATGAAAATATTTCATTTCCTTCCATTTTAATAATTATATGTTTTACGATAGCTCTACCTATATTATGTACCAACGTTCTCATTTCATCATCATCAGAAACGAGTTGAATGTTGAAAGCTAATCGAGCCGTCAACAATTGATTTTCGGTAATCGTGCTCTGATTGTTTGTAATAACGACTTTTTGACGTAATCCTTTTATTCCCAAAGGTGTTTTTAATCTTCTGTATGGATCGAGAACATCTCCGTACGTATTATTAGCCATAGTTTATAATCGTTAAATAAAACATATTTTTTATTTATTTTTTAATAAAATGGTGAGCGTAGCGATGATGATTGGAGGTGCGGTAGTCAACGCGTTAGCATTTACCGGATCATTTTTTTTATTTTGTCAAGGCGGCCACGAAGAACAAAACAGACACGATTTAGCGATAGAACAACTCGCAAAAGCCAGAGACGAGTTCTCGAAAGAGCGTTTAAAATATGTAGATTATTTAAACGAACGATTACAAAAAGAATCTAGCGCCGAAAGAACTTTTAACGACATTGACGATGCGATGAATGAATATTTTAACATTACCTCCACGCGACTAGATTTACCGATAAATTTACGCGACGAGACACAACTTGAAGATTTGTACGTTCCTAGCCAAGATCAAAAAACGCGAGAAATTATATTTATTTTGATCGGTATGAGTATAGTAGGCTACGCGAGTTATAAATTATTGAAAACAGATAAAAAGTAATTATAAAATGGCGGAAGGAGGATATGAAATGAAATATTTAGGCGACGAGCCGCAACGCGAGGATGACGAATATGAACAACCTACTAGCCCTACAACAACTTGGTTCAATAATGAAACAGAAAAAGAAGAAGAAAGAGAAAAAGAAAGAGAAATAGAAAAAGAAAGAGACAAAGAAATAGAAAAAGAACTAACTAAAGAACTAAAAGATAATGGTACTTCAAAACAAAGAAAAGAATTAACTAAAACATTCATTAACGATGTTTACACCCAAAACATACTCCAACCATTAATAAAAGACTACTCTAATTTTGAAATAAAAAAGGGGGGATATTAATCTTTAAAAAAGGTAGGACACAATTTGTGTTAAGTAATATTAAGAAAAAAGGCAAATATTTAATCCTTTCTACTATCGAGCAAAAATTCGGTATCAATTTTGTAAGAACAGATTTAGGTTTAACCGATTATATAAAAAAATAGCGCCGCAAAAAGAACAAGAACAAGCATTTAGCGACTATTTAGATTTTGTGGAAGAGGGGCAAAGACAACCTATACCATAAGAACCAAAAATTATCGTCGATAAAACGCCTCATCGTAGAGGAGAGCACCAGCTACCAATAAGACCGAATCTATCTGACGTTATACTAAACAAAACGATAGAAGCTAACGAAAAAGCAATAAAAGTTCTTTCAAAAGACCCAGATTGGAAAGATAGTTACGATCTGAGAACCTTGAAAGGTCTCGGTAAACTTATGTCGTCAAAACGAGGCGCGAAATTAGAATTACTAGTTAGATACGAAGAGAGCAAAGAAAAATTAGCCAATATTAACAAAAGAATCGACGATAATGAGATAGGAGACGAAGATGCGATGAGTCAACTTCGTCAAGAAAGGGCAATAATAAAAGATGAAATCGCGATGAATGAAGAAGCTATTAGAAATTTAAATGGTAATATCAAAGAGGTTTACAAAGACAGTGAAAAAGTATTGGTTGCAATAAGTGGAAGAGAACGCACGTTGGGTGAAAAAATTAAAGGCTTATTTAAAATACACGGCGTAACGATCGTTAGTGTATTAACGGCCGTCGGTATGACTATCGCTTTTATCGTCGAATCGATCGGTAATACTGTAAAATCAGTTTTGCCAACACCCGCGTTGCCAAAACCAAAACCACCAACACCTACACCACCAAAACCCACCCCGCCTAAACCCCCACCACCACCTCCAAAACCGAGCGGCGGTGGTGGTGTAAAAGAGTGGATACAAAAAACATTAACAAATCTAACGAGTGTATTAGCTAAACTCGGAGCAAAAGCTTTAGCCGCTTTGCCTAGTATTATCGGCGCGATTGTAAGCTGGCTATTTAAAACAGCTTCCAGCGTCGTCACGTGGACGGTGGAACATTTATGGCTAACCTTGACGGGAGTTGGCGTTTTAATTCTAACTTACGCGCAACGAAAACTCTAGTAGAGCAATTCATAAATCATAATGCCTAGTCCGGTTAAAATCGCAAAACCGAGTATTAAAACATTGTTTTCTTCTTGGTGACCAGCATCGCTAGGAAGAACATCTTCTAAAGGGTCTTGAGTTACGCTCCGTGTAAGCGTTATATCCTCCAAAGAGTCTTGCGCATGCGCTATTGTAGGGCTAGTAGGTTGTTCATATTCCGCGTACACTTGCGTGGTGAGGCTTTGATCGGTCAAAGGTAAAATAGGATAAGGAACGGGTTTTGAATTTGTATCTAAATTTGAACCCAACGATAAATCGCTAGTCGCGATTAATATATTATTGTTGTATCCCGCGTATGTACCTATTCGTAAATTCATATCGCTCGGCATCATGTATAAAGTTTCTCCGACAGCAAAGTTTAATTGAGAACGAGCGTATTGTAAAACATCTTGATATCGTTGAATAGAAGATTGTAAATCAACCGGAGAATCAATCTCGGTCTCCACTATATCTATAAATTCACGCTGCGCGTCTAAACCGGTACCACTCGCTAAAAATGAGCTTTTAACTCGTACTTGAGCTCCCAATAATGCGTACACGTAGGTTCTTATAGAATCGTTTATGCGTTGCGTGCCAACGTCCGTAAAACCTCGAGCTAATCCCAAAGACAATATAAATTTAGTCCACGCCGTTTTAACGCGTTCGGATTGAGAAATGTATTCAACGACGTAAGAACCTCCGATATCATTAACGCTATTTACTTTATCGAGATTGACATTTTCTTTATCAAAATCCATCCTTTTCTCGTTTCGATGAAATAAAGTTGAATTGTCGTAGTTTTTCGCCGGCACTGGAACGTAGCCGTAAATGTTTAAGTAATATGCCGTTCCTAACCCATTAGAGTTTACATCTACTCGTTGTTTCCAATTATCCGATATCGCGAGGTGAAATTCATTACATAGTCTATTGTACGCGCTTACGTCTATATTATTAGCAAACGCGTAAAAAGAAATTGAAAAAGATGTAGGACAACTCATTTCTTTAAGCATTCGTCTAATTTGATAATATACGTGAAATCTAAAAAAAACTACGAATCATCGAGTTTGAATAATTTAAATGCTCGTAACCCACGCCGCATCTCGTTGTAGCGCAATACGTTGTAAAATTTATTTGATTTTGATAAAATTTTAACGTGTTAGAATGCCAATCATTTACAACATCGTTGTTATCGACGCGAGGTAGCGTATAATTTTGAAATGGATTACTAAACGCCGCGGTAAAAAACTCATTTTCGTTGGCGTAAATTTTTAAACTCGTTAAATCGCTAGCGTTAAAAACAAGAGGCGGTTTAAAATCTCCAGATTGTGGATATGGATACGAAAAATTACTCTTAAACGCTAATGGAAACGTCATTTTATTAATTATAAAATATAATTTATAAATTATAAATGCACCATACGGCAGAAATTAAAAATTTAAATAGTACAATCTCATTAGATAATACCATCGATAATAAAAGTGGAAATCTTACGATATCGTTAAATAGCATCAACATTTGGGTAGGATATTATAATATCCGTAAAAAAGAAAACATATTTTTAGGGAAAGATATAATAAACGAAAGAAATGAAGAAAGTCAAGAAGACAGTACCGTATTTATCGAGTCGGGGCTCTATAATCTTAACGAAATTATCGATATTGTCTTAAAAAACGCACCTTGGGCAACGTTTGTCGTCGATAAAACAATCGGTAAATCTATTATAAATATTACTCAAACGAGACGAAGAATAAAATGTTCATCGGGATTAGCTAATTTACTCGGTTTTGATAATGAATATCTAGCCCAAGGAGAGCACCAAGGAAGAAGACTCGATTTACTACGTTTTAAAATGATATACATTCACTGCGATCAAATTTCTACGAGCGAAAATCTTTGCGATGGTAAACCGTGTACAATTTTAAACGCTTTTCCGATACAAGATAAATCGTTGGGAGATAGTATGTATATGGAATTTAAAAATCCGTTACGAAAAAATCTTAAAACCGGTACTTTTAATGAATTGAGTTTTCAAATTAGAGATCCATTAGGTAGAGATATCAATAATCACGGTATGCCAATCTTTTTAACGTTTGAAATTAAACGATTTTAAATTTATACTATAATAAATATGGCGAGTATTTACGGACCTAGCCGAACGAGCGGCGTTGTTGCTACTAGCGTAGCCGCTAAAGATAGAGACGGCGAAATTTTACGAACATCGTCTAGCGAAATTTACGAACATCATGGATACATCAACAGAGATGAAATTTTACAAACGATACCTCTAGTCGAAAAATACAACGTCATACTCGGATGGCACGCTCATTTTAAACTACCCTTTTTTATGTTTACCAACGCACCTACGTACTGCAGCATTTTTGTACAATATATAAAAGATGATGGTTTTACTACATATTCATCGACGCGTGATTATGCGACCGACGTTTATTATATTCCTTCTCCAGAACGAGATAAGAAATTTCATTTTATCGATGATGAAACGCAACATCTAAAGTACGAAATGTGTTTTAAAATGCGAAATGTTCAAAAACTTTTTGTAGAGGCAACCTTTTTCGGCGCGCTAAACTCTAAAATCTGTTTTAATATAAAAATAGCAAGTTTACCATTAAATTAAATATTTTTATACTATAAATATGGCGAGTATTTACGGTCCTAGTCGTAACTCTAGCGTAGCCGCTGAAGCTAACGACCCTTACACTCTTGAAAAAAGTGGATATATCGATATTGTTTTACAAAGCAAATCATTCTATAATTTTGATAATAAAATTTGGTTTACTTGGCAAGGTCGGAATGGCCCGAGTTTTGATTCACTTTTACCAATAACAGATTGTACAACTTTTGTAAACATAATTCATGGTGAAAACGTGAAATTTTACCGGGGGGCAATCCGCAGTTATTTGTAAATGATTATTATAATGATGATGAAAACTTTAATTTTACCGATAAAGAAGCAAAATATATAGAATGCAGTATTTGCTGAAAAATAGAACACAACGATTACAATATAATTTGTTTTATTCATTTTGTTTTTTTAGGCTCTTTAGATACTGGAATCTGTTACGAGATCAAAATTATAACTTTACCGTTGAAATAAATATTTTACTATTAATAGAAAACAACGAGCGTAGTAACAGAATCAACAAATGTTAATCCAAATTTTAAAAATATGATGCCGAATACTTACGAAGCAACAACTTTCGATGTTAAAACCTTTCGTTTGCAAAAAATTTACGATATTCAAAAAGAAATTTTAAAAGAGAAAAACGAACGCGAAACCACGTATAAAAAATATAATAAAATCATCAACGCTTGCTCTATCGTAGAACATATCGCTGAATTGGGATGCGTGGGAGCGGGAGCTATTGGAATCGCCAGTATCGCCAGCGTTGTATCATCGCCCGTACGATTTGTTTTTGAAGGATTAGCTGCGGGGTTAGGCGTTGCTGCGTGTGTTCTCGCCTTTACTAAATCTAAATTATCTAAAAAAGCTAAAAAACACAATGACATAGTTTTAGCATTCTCTAAACTCAACTCGATCGAAAACCACGTTTCAAAAGCTATCAAAGACGGCGTCATTACCCAATATTTTTTTTTACTCATTTGCGAAGAACGAGATACTTTTTTTCAAATGAAAGAAAATATCTGTACGGCTGACAAAGCCGCCGCAAAAAATAACAATGTCGATAAAAAACAAGATGTTAATTTAGATCAACTAAAAAAAGATCTTATAGAAAAACTTTTGAGTTTAAAGTAGCCTTTACTGTAAATAAATCTTACTATAATAAATAAAAACCCGCTTCGCGAGTAGCGGAGCGGGTGCAAGTATTTGATAAACCTCCCCCGTACAATTTAAATTTTTAGCGACTAAAAATTAATACAATGCTTATAATTTTTTCTAAATCAGAAAAAATAGCTTCTATATTTATTTCATTTATACTCGTCAACTCGCTAAAATATAAATCGATGTAATACGTATCTAAAGCGAGTTGCGCTAAATATTATTTTATATTTATTAAATCTCTAGCTTTAATTAATGAAAATATGGGAACTAATTTTTCTTGCACGAGTATAAATAATTGTTGTGCGGGAACTTTTTTAATATAAAATTCTAAAAATATTAAATCGCGCGAATTTGCGCCCACTAATTTTAAATCATCAACGATCGCGAGTATACATGTTCGTAATTGTTCGCCCATATCAATATCACTCTACAAAAACTGTTCTCGTCTTTTCTACCAACTCGATCATCACTAAATTATAATGCCGTCGAACTTGGCCTTCTACGCCATTTAAAAAATACATTTTTAATACACTACCGCATTTACTACAAATATTTATCCATGCTTTTGTACCTTTTTTACATCGACGACACGCAACGGGTATACTTTTTTCACATTTAAGTTTCCATCGATGTAAGCCACAATATGCCGTATTAGGTGAGCTAAGTATACAACACTTGACTGTTTTGCCAACTAAAAACCATTCGCAAGGAATTACTTTTCCTCCTATCAAATTAGTATTCATACTCATCTTTACTATTAATCAACATAATATTTGTTATTAGTTTTTTTCAATTTTTTTTTACTTTTATTTTAATTTATTATCTTTTATTACATACCCTACTACTACACATAACATTTGTCAATATAACTCTCTCGTGACGTCATCAACTTTTAAGATGACGTCACATATATATTAATACCTCAACCTCCCATTATTTTTTAACATCTCATCTAACAACATAAAAATGATTTTTTTTTTAAATGATTTTTTTAAGGTAGTTGTCCTAGAACCCCCATATAACATACTACTTCGCGAAAACCGTAGGTCGTGTGTATAAAGTTTCGTTCTGTTATTGTCCGTGAACGAGTGTTGTCACCATGGCCCTTTCATTGCAATATTGGTTAAATTATGTAAAGGACAGATCGAAATTGGCAAGAAAAAGTGAAAACGCAGTTAATTGTTGCAGGGTTCTTCGTTTTTTTTTTGGGCCTCTGATCTCAAAATTATCATTGGCATGATCGCTAAAAAATTCATAGGACGTGCGACGTTTTCCCCTTCCGATGCTGCTGGTGGTGGGAGTAAGATCGATCAAGCACTCGCAAAGGATGCAATGTCACACAAAATCCATTCCGCTACGTAACGAAGCACTTATCACGATTTAAAATATTACCTAACTTCGGTTTGTCAGTGCATTCGAACACGGTGTGCGTAACACAGTCGGCCTAAATTCGCAATTTGACACTTCGAACCGGACGTTGGAGGTCAAGCATTATTTCTTCATTTTCTCGAACATTTCCAAGCTTTTTTAATATTTTATTTATTACAATGTAAGTTTTAAATGTAATCATTCCATCAATATGTTTTGGGGTGGAAAAAAGGTGATGTGACAAAAATAACAAATCATACAAAATTATACACGCGTTAACCTCCCATAACTGATGGCTCAGAGGTGCCCGGAAGTCAATGGTGACTTTATCATCGCGAGACTTACACAGTCTATTGTTTGTCCAATTTTGCATGATATTCAAAGTAAGCGTGTGAACCAGATATACATTTAAAAAGAAAAATAAACTCTTACTTTTTATTTTGATGAACGACTGCGGCATGGACCATTTGAACACGAGCCGGCAATGTGGGAGGTGATCTGAAGTGGTTCGACGTAAAGCTAGTCAAAAAATGGCGTGTGTGTGAAGCCTCGGACGTACGTGTACACACATTGTTGTTATCTGATTATTGTAGGCACACATCTTTCAGAGACCGCATGTATTATGACTGTATTCATTACACTTAGGTTGCTGTTGTCAATCACGCCCATCGGTATGATGGCCCGGCAATGGCCTGCCAATGGTTAGCTTTGAACTGCCTGGAGCGCGTGGACGAGTATTCGGCTCCGATTAGCGGATTCTTTCCCGCCACGGGTTTACAAGGGAGGTTACTCGCAACTCGGCCGAGGCAACAGCACTATCTTGGCAAAAACCCGAATGGAAAGAAAGCGACTGCATTGTTTGCAGTAACCGCAAATTAGGCAGGCGAAAACAAACAAAGATGATCTGTAAACAATGTACACAACCTATGGGCATAGTTCCTTGCTTTGAGAAATACCACACCACTTGATTGTAAATCTGTACTATTTGTCTCCAACCCCCCCACCAATTCAATGTTGGGAAAGGTCGGACGAGCCGCAGATTACAGTCCAAACCAACATTGAATGGGGGTGGGGGTGTTAGCATGGATTGTGATGTATGTACACTGAATACAAGTAAATTGTTCATTTCCAAGAAGAAAACCAAAAAAAATTTTAAAAAATCTCATTCAAGTTATTGTTTTTCACATGGAAAAGAAATCTTATACATGTACCGTATTTGCATGTATTGCCTCCCTTTGTATACTCATTTTTACCATCCGTTTTACATACAAATATATCTGAGCCATTTGGTATGTACAGTACACATGTAAAAAAAAGTGTCTATTACTGCAGAGTGAGGGCGCACTTCAATGAAATTGTGAAAAACCCACTGGGGCTGAAGTGACATTGGGCTCCTAATTACTGTGGTAAAGAAGGGTACTCTCTTACATAAGTGGCTGGTAATGAAAGGGATATTATCCGACATCTCATTTGTATACCATTAGCCAACGTCAATGTTGGCAGACCGCCGGCGACATATCTGACGCTTGTCAACGTTGTGCCAACGTATGCATGCTAGCTGGGTATGATTTGTTAAAATATTTACATCCAGTAATATTCATTACTAAACCAAGTGGTTAATTTATTTTGGTTACTTAAATCAAGGCAATGCAAACAATTTCTTTGTTTGACACTTTTACTAATTTTGTAACTTATGATGCTCCTTGTTTCATCCATTTTGCTATATAACAGACTAATAATCAGTTTAATACAGGATAAATGAAATACTAAAGGTCTAATTTGCTATGAAATTATTAATGTTTCCCAACGAAATTAATGTTTCCTAACCTTCAGCACTTAAAACCTTTCACTGGTGCATAACAAGAAACTAATATCCTTCATGAATAAAACGAGCAAATATTTCATTATTGACCCAGTGCTAATCGTATACACACGTTCACAGACCAATGCTGGCTGATAGCAGTGAGCCAGTATAGTTTACACACAGGCAATTAATCGGGTCAATTCAGTTGCACGGTATAGGGGGTCATTGTTCTATACCTATTCTGACACTTCTGTGTTGGGCCATAACGATTATGTCATTTGTCCCAGAATGAAACGACATTGGCCTGGTGCTGGGCCACAGGTGAGCCCCATTGTGGCAGGATGCTGGCCCAGTACTGGTCTTATGTTGACGGGTTATATTATTTTCTCAATTGGCTGAGTTCCTTGTTGAACTGCAAATTGGGGTTAATTAATTAATGCCATTATATTTTACATATTTTCTTTCACTTACCGACACGTCCGCGTAGTCTGGTTCCTTTTTCAACCACCCCTCTTCATGTACATCGCATGTAGGCCTATCATTTATCTATACTGTCTTTCCAAATCTTTTATTAGTTATGGTGACGTGCAGTTATAATGCATATATTTTACATTTTTATTGTAATTTTTACAGTTAAATAGAAGAGGACATCATAAAATTAACAATCTTTTTTAGAAAATTGGCTAAAATCACTGATTGTCACCTTGGAAATGATTCGAGCACAAAGCTAGGTCAAATTAAGGTCAGATCATTTACATATTGGTAAAGGTCAGATTTAGTACTGGCCAGGTACCGAGCCACAATACTGTCTGCCATAATTGAGTTAGCGACTCTCCTCGTTATGGACATCCAGCATTGGCCCAGTTCTGATTCTGTACGTCTTGTACCTCACGGTACTGCCAGAACAAGCCCATAGTAAGCCAGTATCGGCCCACTACCGTAATGTTTGCTAGAGTAAAGGTAACTTTTACACTGATGTATGTATTTCTCTAAAATACATGTTTACATACCCACATTAAGCTCGGGTAAAACATATGACTGACAAAACGTATGATGGATCACATTGTATCAGCTTTAAGGGAAGATACAGAATATGTACTAGGTAACTAGGTATGTACTAGGTATTTTATTGTTATTTTTTATTTTGTTTATTTTTTATTTATTTATTTTTTATTATATAAAATGATCAAAAATAACACTATCTGAAAGAGGCTTTTTGTATTAAACAACTATGACTCATTAATCTATATTTGTTTCTTTACTGAATTGGAATCTTCACTCTCATCAGGCGCTGGGGGATGTTTATCCAGTAGACAATATAATGTCTCCATCTGTCTATTTTCTAAGGCACGCATGTAGCCAAAGATACAAGACTTGATCCTAGGGACTTGAGACTTACTAGTAGGCCTACATAAAGCCTTGTTTCTACAATAAAACACTGTAACATAACAATAATTAGGCCCTATACACCTGGTTGGATTCAAATCTACAAATGCCAAACCTAACATTCAGAAACCCTATTAAGATAAACATAATTATTCGAGTTATTAACAATAATAACATCAGCTTACCCCAAAGTGTGTCGTTAGTAGCTAGTGGAAATTGTACAAACATTGGTGAACAAAAATAAATGGGCTGTAATGAGATGTTTTAATCTAGCTCCCGGTAGCAATAAACTGTGCATGTTCACATTTTCATGTTTGAACTGAGCGCATCGGAAATTATAGACTTGAGATCAAGCGTTATAGATTCACCGTATTTTGTGTGTAGGTATGGGCGCCGTTCCATATAGTGCACTTTGCAGTATACCTCGATCACATTGTATTATACTTGTTATTGGCAACAGTGAATCACATTGAGAAAGAGGGTGCTTCCAAATCTAACGAATTGAATGAGTCTTTCGACGTTTGTACACGGTCTATGGCAATTTCTCAGGAATACAGGAGATTTTGTTTCTTTTGTAACTTTAGGTGCTCTCTCATTGGCCAACTCAAACGTAGGTGGGCTTCGTTCTTGAATATAAATAATCGATGCCTCACGACTTATTTACGTCTGTATATTAAGCCGAGCCTACGCGATCAATGCCGCACGTTGGGTCGCTATAAACAGGCAGACTGCGCGCAGTATACACACAAGCAGATACGGTTAATTACACAGATTTGATCTCAAGTCAATCTCTAGTCGATGAGGCATTTTTGGCGAGGCGTTATTAAATGTTAAATAAATCCTTTCTATCTTTCAGGTACGTTTTATTTAATGTTATTGTAAGTACATTTATTCAGACATAGGTAGAAATTAATTTAAAAAAAGTGAATTGTGTTGTACTTATGGGACCAAAATGATTTTGCCTCACACAAAGTTAATGGGAGGAATTGTATAGTTACCGAGGAGGTACGACGAAATGCGTTACATTGAGCTAGTTATCACCGTACGCTGGAAAACAACAAAATTAGTGGAAGTATCTACCCAGATCATCCACCATTTATTATGTCCTAAATGTGCCAACGGGATCGTCGGTCTTGACCTAAAACACTCATTAAACACTAATTAAATTAGAACCAACAAAATAGTTTCGACTGTTTTCATTATTGTTTATTTTAACTTAACTCACTCACAATATTTACGTTTTGCCACATCAGAGAGAGTACAGCATACAGAACACCAAGCCGTCAGCCTGACAGCTACTGGCATTCAAAAGCTGCGCCAAGGCTTAAGAAATCCATGCTCCCGAATTAGTATGCACAATATTTATAGTATAGTATAATCAGCGAAAAGATCACTAACATTAGCATATATTAACATGACGTGTATATGTAATCACCATTCGCGAGAAACGGTTTCTTATCAATTACATAGTGCAACCGCAAATCTGAATGCTAATGGCATTCATATTCAGATGAAGATCGATCTTTGACTCTTACTGTTTATGGGTGTCCCCACACACAAAATAAATAAATAAACCAACCAACCAACCAACCAACCAATCAACCCACCAACCCACCAACCCACCCACCCACCCACCCACCCAACCAACCAACCAACCAACCAACCACCCACCCACCCAATACGCCTCCAATATCATCAATCTGGAAATAGACAATACATGTCACAGGTATTCTCGATGTTTAACGAGTCCAGCAAGGTTCGATTTGTTTGTTAAAGGAAAAATGCTCGTAAATAAATGTACACAGAAAGCGAATTTAGTTGATCCTCTTTTCTCAGGAAGAAATTAAGGTTATTCAGTTTTCTCAAATCATGGGTAACTGTCAGATGTCGTCACTCAAATATAAATAATAGTTCACAAACTGACAACGAAGACAATTCAGTGATGGATCTGAACAAAGAATAACTTGCATAATATGGAGAGTACCAAATAATTGTTAAAAGATTACTGAATACAAAGGGAATACAATATTAACGCAAAACAAAAGCTTCTTAATAATCAATAAGAAGGTAATATAATATGCCATCATAAGCAATATCATCAGTGGTGTAAACTTATCAATGACGTATCAGTTAATAGAACAACCAAACGACCAAATAAGTGTGATGCTGTAACATGTGCTATAGCTGGCCGGCCGGCCCAGGCCGGGAAGCTGACCACAGGCGGGCTCCACGTCGTCCACACACGACCAGGGCGAAACCCAGCCCCGGTGCACGCACGCGAAACCCACAATGTAATAACGCAATGCCATGCCAGCAGTACTAGCACCCATTCCGTGTGCACATTGTGTATACGCATACATGTGTGTACATGTACATGTGGGATTCAGCTCGATTCACAGCCTTGATTATTCTGTCACTTCCGGGTTTTATGTTTTTCTTTACTTTGCTTCGCGAATCCGAGGCAAATAGGGGGTGAGGGGATATGCAAATTACCCAGTATGAATAATGTAAGTTTCTCTACAGCCAATTACGCCACAGATCAATGACTGTTGTTTTGGTAACCCAAACCGACGAGCGCGATGCGACCCCGCTGTGTATTTAAACAGCGTGGCGTGTCCATTCTAGGGCCAATCAGATACCGTTCGATTGTAGCCGCTCATTCTCATTACCATAACCGCAAAACCCGGAAGTTACAGAATAATCAAGGCCGTGCTCCTACGGAGCACGGGGCTGGACTCTCACGTGGGGGCATTGCGGATGCGCGTAGTATTACTACTGCGGTTTTGTGCGTGCGACGGACCGCGGGTTTTTGCTGTGTACATGGCTCGGGTACGGGTGCGAGTTAGGCTATGGCCAGAGAGCGACGATCACACGCTGATATAGCACAGCCTGAACTAACTCAAGGATACAGTGAATATGGAAAGGGCCTTAATTTTTATACATTTTTCGCGTACTGTGCACGTGTAGGTGTACGTATGAGGCCGGCTGTAAGTTTTTTTTATTGACATAAAAACTCGACGACAAGTAGCCAGGCGATCCGCCTGCAGCCTATCCATTCCTGAAGTGATACCCGGAGCAAAGCCATGCGGCGGATGCTGGCGAAAAAGGTAAGATCGACGTGCACTATATTATAACGGCTCAGTCTCTATTTTTACCGGGTATAAGTAGGTCGATTAATTAAAACACTATACAGTGCGTATCAAAAAAAAGGTAATCCGAATTCAGGGCGTTAATATGCAAAGGTTATTTAGTTTGACAATTTACATGTAGTGTACCAAAGAAGAGGAACTCCTCAGCTTTCCATTGATACCTGTATCGATCCATTGCTGTCACACATGGCCGAGTACATTGTTATTGAAAATGGCAAATTCAAATCGCATTTTTGCAAGTTTGGGTAATCAGTTCAAGGCAGTCTGAAATGGACGCATCACTTGACTGCCTAGATGATTATGTAAGATTTTTAAGCTGGTGCGGTAATCGTCTGTTACGACATCCTTTTCTTCAAGTTGGCTATTTAAGAAGGGTCTGGGTGTAGGGACAGGTAGTTGGAAAGATGGTACAACTAACGACTGAACAGCGAGTTTTCGTGATTACAACATTTCACCAAACTCACAGTTTGCAGCAAACTCGCGATGCTTTCAGGGAACGTTTCCCAGAACAGGAGCCCCCAGCAGCCAAAACCATCTGGGCGAATGTTAGAAAATATCAAGAGTATGGCACTAGCCTCAACCGCAACAAGGGGAATTCTGGCAGGAGGCGCACCGGGCGATCAGAAGGGAACATTGCAGCAGTAAGGCAGCAACTTTTAGAGTATCCTAGGGACACCAGCGCAAGGCGAAATGGGCTGAGATTGCCTTCGGCGACATTCAACAGAATCACGAGATTGGACCTCCACCAGCATCCATATCGGATTCACATCCGACATCAACTTACGCCAGGAGATTTTGCTAGAAGGTTGGCGTTTGCCAGATGGTTGATAGCCCGTACCGAGAGAGATGTCAATTTTCTGCGGAATCTCGTAATCGGCGACGAAGCTGCTTTCTCCATGAACGGCAAGGTCAATACGCATAATGTTCTTGAATATGCACCAGCAAGACACCCCCAGAATTCAATTTTGAGGTTAACATGAGTCGACAAAAGTGGACTGTTTGGTTAGGACTTTGTGGAAGTGGTCAGCTGATCGGACCGTTTTTCTTTCAAAGGAATGTCAATGGTAACATGTATCTGCAGATGCTCAATGATAACGTTTTACCGCAGCTGCAGGAACACTTTGAGCGACAGGTTCGTGGGGTCTTCAGACAACTCTGGTGGGCCCAAGATGGCGCCCCAGCACATCGCCTTATCGCTGTCCGAGATCGTCTGAGGGAACTCTTTGGCGAACGAGTCATCGCCGTCAACCATGAGGTGGAATGGCCACCAAGATCACCTGACCTCACACCATGTGACTATTTCCTTTGGGGACATTTGAAGAACAAGGTCTTTGCAACTCCTTCCCGTGATCTTGATGAATTGCAGGGCCGTATTCGAAATGAAGTGGATGCTTTACGCAATAATCCGGCTATGGTGAGACGAGCAGTGCAGGACATGCTCCGTCGCTGTCAGCTTTGTGTCGAAAGGGGAGGTGGACATGTTGAAGGTGTGGGTGCATAAAAGGGCAATGTTAGAAGAGATTCTTCTTGAATAATGTCCAGTCATTCCTAAAGAAAATCTGGTTTATCATACTGACTTTCACTAATTATCCTGCCTTGCACTGATTACCCAAACTTGCAAAAATGCGATTTGAATTTGTCATTTTCAATAACAATGTACTCGGTCATGTGTGACAGCAATGGGTCAATAAAGGTATCAATGGAAAGCTGAGGAGTTCCTCTTCTTTGGTACACTACATGTAAATTGTCAAACTAAATAACCTTGGCATATTAACCCCCTGAATTCGGATTACCTTTTTTTTGATACGCACTGGCCTGTGGCCATAATGTTTTTAGCTGCGGATTCGGGATAGCAGCATCTCAACAAACTTATGGTCGTATCATCTCTCCGTTAGTTACTAGTTAGTGAGTTTTGTTTATAGGCCTGCTTCAAACGTCGAACTTTTGCCGTATCTAATTCAAATAATGACCCAAACATTTACATTATTTAAATTAGACACGGCAGAAAGTCGACGTTTAAAGCAACTGACTTCTGCCGTAAGTTCGACAGGCAGGTCTTGCCGCTCTGAACGCCAGCTCGTCTCTGGACTCTTTCAAGCGAAGAGATGTTTTTGGTGATATGGTGTTTCCAAGCAGTGCTCCCATATAAAAGATGTGGTCTAACAAGTGTGAAGTATAATTTCTCTTCGATGGACTTTCAGGCCAGTCTCGGTTAGACCTAAGCAATCTTCTGAGGAACTGGTTGATTTATTTTAGTCAACCCATTCTTGAAGACAATTTTCCTCCACAAATTTAGTTAATGGAAATGACTTTCCACACAGCCTTATTATGGCAATTAATTGATTGCAGTTTATTTTATATTATATTTGATTTTCCACAGAAGCTTCGGTGATAAAAATATCCAAGGGTGTGTCTCATAAAAAGTTGATAAAAAAGGATAAAATATTAAGGGTGCAGAGTAAAAAATAAAGCCACCATCCAAGGTGAACAGCGCCTTCAGTTTGGTGTACTGTCATTATTGAGAAAAGTGGACTTTTTGTATCAATTTCCAATGATGATTATAGTGACTTTTTTCAAATACTTCCCAAAATTAGTTAGTCTACGTTGCGTTTGCAATCGGTAGTCTGTGATCGGGTGCAAAGCAAGCTAGTCTGGTTTCTTGACCCGATTCCTCCACGTCTATAAATTGTTCCGTTTCGTCTGAAGAAGGGTCGGGGTACCGTGTGGAAATTACAATCGCCGATGTCAATTTACTGTCGGATTCTACGCCAGTACGCATAGGCCTGCGAAGTACGATGAGTCTTGCAGCTGATCTGCCGATGGTTTTAACACAGGGCAAGGAACAGTATCAAATCAAGCCCTTTTCTTGAAAATTTCAACTGGACTGAATTAAAACCAAGAAAAATTCCGGATAAATTAAAAACTGCAAATTAAATGCCATTGCATAAATATATATATATATATATATATATATATATATATATATATATATATGGCGACTCAAAAAAAGGTAATCCACAAATAATGGGTTAATATGACCAGGTTATGAGGTTTATGATTATAAAGATGATTGCATCATGAGGTAGGGGCTATTACCTTTCCATTGATACCATCCTTGCATTCATGCGATCACACATCACTGAGCACCATTGTCTTGAAAATGGAACATCAAATTCCAAAATGTGCAGGTTAGTGAATAATGGGCCCAATGGGCAAACATCCAGAGGAATTGGGCTCATATCCAAACAGAGACAAGATACGTAGGTTACAGGACACACATTTAAATGAATGAAAGAAAACATATCTTATTCATGTTAATGATTTTATTTGATAAGATCATTAACCCTTTAGGCACCAATACCTTCCACATGTCTACCTCCTCTGTCCACACAAAGTCCACAGCGACGATGCATGTATATCGCCCTGCACCATGCCGTGGAATGGCCACCTAGGTCACCAGATTTGACCCCGTGTGATTTCTTTCTTTGGGGATATTTGAAAAACAGAGTTTATTCCACTCAACCTCGAGGTATTGGTGAGTTACAGGATCGTATCACCCACGAAGTCAACATTCTGCGCAATGACCCAGCTATGGTGAGAAGAGCTGTGCAAGACAGGAGGTGGTGGACATGTGGAAGGTGTTGGTGCCTAAAGGGTTAATGATCTTATCAAATAAAATCATTATCATGAATAAGATATGTTTTCTTTCAATCATTTAAATGTGTGTCCTGTAACCTACGTATCTTGTCTCTGTTTGGATATGAGCCCAATTCCTCTGGATGTTTGCCCATTGGGCCCATTATTCACCAACCTGCACATTTTGGAATTTGATGTTCCATTTTCAAGACAATGGTGCTCAGTGATGTGTGATCGCATGAATGCAAGGATGGTATCAATGGAAAGCTAATAGCCCCTACCTCATGATGCAATCATGTTTATAATCATAAACCTCATAACCTGGTCATATTAACCCATTATTTGTGGATTACCTTTTTTTTTGAGTCGGCCTGTATATGTATATAAATATACATATACATACATATACGCATACACATATATACATACATACATATATATATATACATATACATACATACACATATATATACATATACATACATATACATATACATATACATATATATATATATATATATATATATATATATATATATATGTATATATATATGTATATATGTATATATACATATATATACATGTATATACATATACATGTATATACATGTATATATATATACATGTATATATGTACACATGTACGTGTGTGTGTGTTTATGGTGTAAACCGAGGACATATAACAAAAGGGAACAATATGTCCTCGGTTTGCAAATGTGTACAAACCTAATGGGAGAAGCCTCAAAAAGTTTAAGTCCAACAACAAAGGCGTGTGTGTGCGTGCGTGCGTGCGTGTATATATATATATACTCCATATAATCTTGACAACTTTTGCAAAAAAGTCAGGTGAAACTGGCCAGGAATCGGATCAGATTGCACCACAGAGCATCCAGAATCCAAAATTTTCCGGGGCCCTTAAGCGGGCCCCGGACCCCACGCCGTAAGGTCTTCGCGCTTTGCGCTCGCATTTGTCCGTATTGGGTGTGCCCCCGTCTAAAAAATTCCTGGATCCGCGCCTGGTCAGTGTTTAAGTCCGCCTACTTGCTGTTGTCCGGACACTTTATCCATTGTTTACTCATAGTACTAGCCCTAAAAAAGTAATCTTCCGATGTTCACAAGGACCATTTTTCGATGGTGCCTTATATAAGACCAATTGAATAACACAATCCTCCAATAACCAAATCGTTTAAACTGTGTTACGATCCGAAAATCTTCAAACTATAGGTAAATGCAAATTACTCAAAAAGCCTGAATTTTCTCAGATGCAACAAAGAAATCAAAGAAGGTCACACTGATATAAAGAACACAGAAACAAAGTGATTTAATAATGAAAATATCAACCACTTCAAATATCGATGGGTTTAACAAGCGTACAATGATTAAGGTAAACAAGTGTACATTAAGAAAAGATCTTATACTAAATAAGAAGAAGATCTTATACTAAATAAGAAGAAGATCTTACGGACGAGGACTGGGCAGGCTCCAGCGAAAACGCAGTTCTCTGACACGATGTAAACAGAGCTGGGCGTGGGGCGAATTCACCTCCAACAAACGGCCGGAAATAGACGAAACCACGGGGACACAAGTCGACTACCGTGACAAAAATATGGGAAAGAAGAAATCCCAAAAAATACTGAACTGTAGATTCAGTTCACAAAATGTCTGTTCCGGAATTACATTCAGCTCTCAGACACTTCACTCGGTCAATACGAACTTTCTCAAAACACTCCACAGACGAGTCGTAAGCGACGTCACAGGTCCTAGTGGGTGTACACTGAAGTCTCATCAACTCCTGTTTACCGAAGTCTTGGTTTGCTCAAGTCCTGCCTAAAATCCTTTACCAGCCCGTATTTATAGTTTTTAATCCCTTCTAGAACATACTAAAGGTTTCTTCTTCCCCTCACTTCTAGAAATTTCTGTTAAATTACATCATTGGCCAAAAATAAACTTCCAGAACGTTCTATTCATAACCCGTAAACATAATGCCGCCGACTTTGGGGTCAACACGCGGTCACGCACGGATTATCTCCACATACGGTTTGTGTGTATGTAACAACTGGCTCAAAATTCAAAACAACATGTACAGAGTACCGGTACTTAATATTGGGTCATATTCTTATACTTCACTACCTTAGAGGGGTGAGAGGTACTAAAACCCAAGGGGAGAGAGAGCAGCACTCATACGCGTCCCATGTATAACCCCGGTCGTGCTAACCGACATACCAAAGTACGCCCAAAACACAGTACAGCCACACGGCAGGTATTACACAGGTCGCGCTCGAGTAACTACAACAAAGGACCGGAATCTCGTGAGACAAAGGAACCCAACAGGCCTACAAAAGGGGTGCAACTTGCAAGGGCTGCATCTCATATAAGAAAAACAGAACAATGCAGTACATCATCGTGATACAAATCTGTTATTTAATATACCCTTTTACAGTAATAATAGTCAGCCCATATATACACAGTATAGTCATCACCAAGGTAGGGTCAAATCTTAATGAACACGCTAAATACTAACTCCTGCACATACTCACAGAATTAGTTCACGACCCACGGATAGGCCACACCATGACATAATCCCCGAGACAATAGAATGCCCAAGCTTATATTGACAAGGCGAAATATGTGACGTATGCTACATATGGCATTTCAGCCAATGGGCGCAAGTTTGTCTCAGGTGGGCGCAACGATATTTCTAGGTAACAAGACATTATTTTGTCACTCAGAAAAATGTGCTTCATAACAATATTGGGCAAACTGGGCTCATTGGCCTCGTGTTCTATCATTTTATGAACGATTAAATATCCACTGATGATAAGTAAAATTGTATTCAGGCAAATAGTATCCAGGCTATACATTCTTATTCAAAGAAGTTTTCGTTGGTTAATATTACTCAGATGTACGAAGTTTCTTGTTTATATTCAAAGAAGCTTTCATTGGTTAAATTCATGCTCAAAACATGCAGAGATCTACGGCTAAGCAGTACGATATAAATATCATATTATTTTGATTTCTCAAAAATTAATTTTTGCTTAGAATTTATATTACCAGAGACTATTTCATTTTTATTAGATATCGTCACCGTTTTCAGGAAGGGACAATTTTGACAAAAAACACAATTTCTTAAAGTTGGATTTTTTCGACATTCATGATTACTTTATTGAAATCTACAATCCCACAAAGTTCTAAAACTCGTTATACTCAGACACAAAAGGCAAAGTGACATAACTGTTTGACTTTCTGCCACGGCTTTAAAACTACATTTATTTTACACAATTGATTTAATTTTGCCCTACACCGACGTGTGGATAGCACTGTATGCTCAGTGCTTTCCGAGTGTCTGTAAAAAAAACACACAGGCGACTCGGGCGGGATTCGAACCCACGACCTCCTGCTTACTCGTTCAGACGTCTTAACCTCTCGACCACCGAGCTTGCCCGATGACGATTGGCCGGCTAGAATCCTATATAGCAGCGGGTTCTGCGATATATATATAGATTGGTAAAATTATTGCGTCGGGAAATAAACAATTGATTAAATTTTGCCCTACACCGACGTCTGTATAGCACTGTATGCTCAGTGCTTTCCGAGTGTCTGTGAAAACAATTTCACCAATCTAAAATATTATATATATCGCAGAACCCGCTGCTATATAGGATTCTAGCCAGCCAATCGTCATCGGGCAAGCTCGGTGGTCGAGAGGTTAAGACGTCTGCACTAATAAGCAGGAGTTCGTGGGTTCGAATCCCGCCCGAGTCGCCTGTGTAGTTTTTTCACAAACACTCGGAAAGCACTGAGCATACAGTGTTATACACACGTCGGTGTAGGGCAAAATTAAATCAATTGTTTATCTCCCGACGCAAGAATTTCACCAATCTATATTTTACACAAGGTGAACCAAAATAATTATAACCCATTTGCAAGGAGCTTAATACCGAACACAGGGCAAACCATCTAAAACAAACACAGACAAAAAACTAGGTCATGGACTACCTCGTCCATTAAAGATAAAATTATGAACTACCTCGTCCATAATGTTAAAAAAGTTATGAATTACCTACCATTTGTAAAAACTTGTTTTCCTCATGAAGCTGTTGAAAAGACTGATGCGTAATAATTAAGTTGGAATTCACGATGGGACATATAGCCACTGCGAAACCGGAGGGCACTATTGTTAGGCAATTTCCAAAATCGTTCGTACTTAAAAATAGAAGTACGTAAAATTACTTAACCTGCTAATGAAACTAAAACTACATGTTATTGGTGGCATACGTACCATTGTAGTCTATGAAAAGACTTGAGCCAGTAGAAATGCGCATCCTTGGATGGGGTTCCGTGATCAAGCAATTAGCTGCCCTAAAAAAGACGCGTCCTGGCAAAAAATCTTCGCAGACAAACCAAAGAACCCACAATGATGAACAAAAGTGATTGAACATCGTCTGATTGAAAATCATCTAATTGATATTTAACAAATGGTGAATGAATAAATACTTGACCTGAAACTCTACAAAGGTGCTAAACAGTACAGAATGTGTCAGAAACAAGAAATTGAATAGCCCATAAACATTTTTCAAAAAAGAATATTCCACCAAACTTGGACCCTTCCCATACATAACTAGTCTTGGTTCAAGACCGTGTTTGTATGTTTTTGATACACGATCCGACGGCGCAACACGAAAGCTACCGTCACGAACCACTACAATCACAAATCGCTACCACACACGAACCGCATCAAACATGTGGGCCGCGCTAGCATTTCAAATTGACGCATGCGTAGTGGTTTCCTCCGTTTTCGGGGGAGATGAATATGAAGTTCCCAAGACTGTGTTTGATAGCGGTTCGAGTGTAGTAGCAGTTTAGCGCCATCGTGTGGCGTGCGGCGTGCAGCGTGCGGCGTGCGGCGTGCGGCGTGCGGCGTGCGGCGTGCGGCGTGCGGCGACGGATCGTGTATCAAAAACGTACAAACACAGTCTTGACCAAGACTAATACATAACCCGTAGGGTGAACATGAATTCTGAAAAACAGAATTAATATCAGATTTAGCCAACCATGCGCCCTCACTCGCCGGCATACCGAAGAATAATTAATAAAACAATTGTCTTTCCATGGCAGTATTTAATGAAACCTCCTTCCGGTATGAAAGCTGGTGAATGAGACGAAATTTACCTGGTACATGTTTGGGCACGAACCTAATCAGAGAGAGCAATGAATCACGGTAAAAGCCGTACTGAACAGGGGACCGCAATGGAACCTAAACTCTTGTCCTCGCTAAGCTTTAACACGATCGAACCACATGCGGTCGGTGCGCCGCTAGATGGTTAACAATCTGAATCACTACACACTCTAGTCTAGGGCATAAATAACCGAAATGAAAACCGTGTGTAAACCTGACAAATAAAATCAAAGCTGCCGTTGTTCACCAGAATAACTGTCCTTTCCGACAGGGTTCTGGATTGACCGACCCTACCCTACCCGACCCTACCCGACCCGACCCGACTCGACCCGACCCTACCCGGATCGATTTGATTGATTTGATTGATTACAATGTCTGCCACGTTGAGATTATTGCAGCTTGGCGATGTGGTTCAGTGATGTGGTTCAGTGATGTGGTTCGGCCAGAGATGACTTGCTTGCCCTTCAGCCAAGATTTCAAGCTGCCTGGCGCTGAAAAGCTTCAGCCACACGTTTCTGGAATGCGGTTGCGCGTACGGCATACCCTCTTTGTAAATTGTTAAATATGCTTGTATTCTTGGCACGTTTATTCTTTTGGCTACTTGTGGTTCCAATATGAGATAAATTTAGTAACTGTTTACAAATTCCATTCTTGTTTCCACCATTCAAATGCATTTTTACTACACAAATAAACTTCGTTAGAAATAGAGTCTATCCACTGCAAATTGGAGACAAGCTTCTTGTCTCCACATTTTTCCTGATTTTTCCCTTATGTATCAATCCCTTTTGAATACTTTACCTCTTTCCATTAGCTCAATTTTTACTCGAAATATTGATATACAAACTCACTTTACTCAGCAAACCTTTCCAGTCATAAATGCTCTTTGCTCAAAGGTATGTGTACCCACATCAGCAACAATTCATGGAGTTTGATACTTGTTTGTAGCGTGCCGCAGCCAGGCTATTTGAGTCTCAATGATTGGATACAATGTATCATAAACAGTTGGACAAAAAAGTGTATGGAAAATGTCCGTAAAATACTACAAAAGCGTTATCAGAGTGTAATCTCTTGAATAAAATTGCTCCTAAAAGTATAAACATTACATTTTTCAATAGTCAAAGATTTCTGTTCACACTGCTGAAATGGTAAGTCCCAATTTTCATATGTCGTTTACGGGTACTCTGAACCAGAAAATGAAAAGCGGGTAATGACAGTTTCGGTCGGGTATCCGGATACCCTGATACATTCTAGATTATATGTGTGTACATATCACACACACAGACTGGTAACACCATTATGTATGTCTCTTCAGTGCATGTTTTGAAGGGGGCAGAATATAAAAAAGTCAACAAAAGTGAAATAAACCTCCTATCAATAACATTGATTTTACAATATTTTCGTTAACAAGTCATGCTTAGTCTTAAGTTGGCGTTTGCCCAACGACGTATTTAGCTTGATTTAAGAACCGAGGAAGTGGCGTCATCGAGTTGTTTTTTTTGTAAAACTTTACAAAGGTACTGGCATTTGCCCAGTCTGCTCTTATGAGTATATCTTGCATGGATACGCACTGAGCCAGGGCAGTCGAGGTTGATACACCTCAAAATCATTTCAAAAATATCTGATAACATATGAAACTCACCAGTGAGCGGCAGAAAGTGGGTAAACAAAAGGACCCCAAGCCTCTAGCAAAATGGAGTAGGAATCACGCTCCAAACATCGTTAAAAACTGTAGCGAATTGTTTAGAGAACTGGTGACAAACAACGACAGCAAGAAAGACAGATATCACCTCATGTAAAACCGGCGAAATACTATACAAAATCAATCCGCGAGGATTACTTTTTGTATAAACAACAAAATAAGCAAAATATTGTTCAATGTATTCCATTAATTAAATTTAATTAATCAACAGAAAATATCTAGGTAATTAATATACTTAAAATACAGTGGAATTAAGAATGTAAAACCATGAAAGAATTACATGGACCTTGCATGGTGATGTGACAATTATGGTGATACGCTCCAGTCACATGCAATTGTATAATGTATTAAAGGGGAGCATCCATACCGCCACATTTACATCGTGCTTGGCGCTCAGTTGGTATGCAAATGAGCTGTAAACCTGCACATCCGGAAGTCTGGGTTAATATATAAATTGCACCCGAACTATTTGATGGTTTATAAAAGCTGACTTACTTTTGTTTTCAGTAACATACGAAAATTGTGCATGATGAAAATAACCAAATAAACGGGATATTGTAACTCTACTTTGTTTTCCCATCTTAGAGAGCTGTACAACAACGATATCCGTGTCATTTCATCAGATACATTTCGTGGTCTACAACAGCTGATATTTTTGTAAGTATTAATGGCAGGAATTACAATCACGCAGCATCGAGCCACCAACTCTCTTGACTGTATGCACGTCTAACGGCAAACACATAGATTAAGTGAGAAGTCCGTGTTTGCCGAGTATATACAACTATACTGAACAGCAAATAAAACGCAAGTCCAAGGTCTTGTCAAGTTTTCAAACAGAAGACAAACCATTTTGATTATAATCACTCATTTAATGAAAAATGCTTTCAATTTGTGAGCTGAAAGTGACTTCAAATTGCATTGCAAGATTTTCACATTTACCACAGTCAGCCAAAAGGAAATACTCCCCCCCCCCCCCCCCCCCTCAGTGATACCCCACTCAGTAGCGCGTATGTCCACCTTGGGCTTGCACACAGGCCGTGCAACGTTGCCTCATAGAGTTCACAAGAGTCTGGAAGAATGCCTCAGGCAAGTGGTTCCACTCAAACACCAATCTCTGTTCCAACTGTGCAACTGTAGTTGGCTATCTCCCGGCAGCTATCCTACGCCCAATTTCGTCCCAGACATGTTCAATAGGAGCCATATCTGGGGAAAGTGACGGCAATGGAAGAACGTTGATGTTGTTGTGAGTGAGACACGCCATCGACACCCTTGCTGTGTGAGGACGTGCATTGTCCTGTTGGAAGAACTGCAGTTCAGGATGTGCAGCAAACATTGGAACAACATGAGGACGAAGAACATCATCTCTATACACGACAGCAGTTTCACGTTGTCGGAAGACATGAAGCTGTGACCTGTGGTTGTAACTGAACGCTCCCCAGACCATCACACTGCCACCACCCCATCTGTTTGCCTGTATGACACAGCAATCTGCGTAACGTTCATTACGTCGACGCCAAACACGTAAACGCCCGTCAGCATGTGAAAGATGGAAGCCTGACTCATCTGAAAAGAAAACTTGGCGCCACTGAGCACGTCGCCAACGTTGATGTTGCAGGGCCCACTGTAAACGTCGTTGACGGTGTTGTCGTGTCAATATTGGCCCTACATATGGACGTCGACAGTGGAGTCCTCCATCCCGTAGTCGACGTCTAATGTATCGGCGAATACTGGTCCTCTTGGTCCCTGAACTAAGGCAGCTGTTCTTGATGCTGCTTGAGTACGGTTCCTTAGATGAGTGACCCGGATGAACCGATCTTGTGCAGGAGTTGTCACTCTTGGTCGACCGGAACGTGGACGATCATCAACGACCCCTGTCAGTCAGTAACGTTGGGCAAGTCGTGTGATGGTGGTGAGATGACATCCAACTTGTCTGGCTACATCGGTTGCAGAGATACCGCCTTGCAACGTTCCAAAGTCCACTCCTCTTTGCACAGTCGAAAGTCTTGGCATCGTTTGCGTAAAGTGTACACCTTCTAGAGCGAACAACGAATCTTTTTTTCTGACACAGCCCTTTATAAAGGATGCCTTAGAGTGACAATCCACGTGTTTCACCAACACCTGTCAATGCACGTGCACAATTCATGGTTTAACTTCACTGTGGTTGCGTTTGTGCGAATGTTTAGTGTGGACGCCAAACTGTATGACATTACATCACCTGGACTCATTACATCATTTTACCATCATCTTTTCTAACATGCGAATGGTTACTATTCTGAAATTTCGTTTTTTCGGAACTTGCGTTTCTTTTGCTGTTCAGTATATTTTTATTTGCTGATGATTCTAACTTATTTTTATCGCATAGCAATTTGCAAACTCTAGCTGATGTAGCCAACCGTCAGATTAAACTGGTCTGTAACTGGTTTAGAGTCAATAAACTATCATTTATCATCCAAAAATATAATTATATGTTTTGTTAGCAATTTCGCTAGCGAACTTCCCTGTGATGTTGTAATTGATGACTCGGTCATTACAAAAACTGACTTCGTCAAATTCTGGGCTTATTTATTGACTCCTTTTTTTAATAGAATCAAAACGGTTTTCCTCAATTACAATACATACATTTTCCTCTATCAATTATGGTATACTTGTTTGGGGCAACTGTGCCTCCAGTCACTTAAACAGACTGTTTTTATTTTTAAAAAAACCTAAAAAACGTGCTTTGCGAATTATTAATTGTGTGGACGTTTAAACTTTTAAACCCTTTTAGCCAAGCATAAGATCTTGAAAACCAATGACATGTATTGGGTTACTCATGTACTTTATGCTCATTTTACTCGTCAATCCCTACATTATCATGTCCTTCCATTAGTCTCATTTGCTAAAAAATATGAGGAACCAAAGTCGTGGAATTCTTTGAAAGATTCATTTAAAAGTTCAAATAATGTATTTATTATTAAACGTTTGTTTAAATTTGTGTTGTTAAATAAGTATTATTTACATATGTATGTAGTACCTGTAAATACATTATTTATCTACGTGTGTCCAGTAGATATCCAGGTATTACTGTGATATCCATTCCTTTAATAGTTGATTGACATATTTGATGCTTCTGTTTTGTCCCGTTTGTGTTTGTTTCTACGTGTTTTTTAGGCCAACAAAAAAGTCTCCGGTTTCTGGTGATCGGTCGGCTTCAAAATTGGTGCGGTTACGCGCTGCTTTTTTTTTTTTTTTTTTTTTTTTTTTGCCAACAGGGAAACTTGACGTGATACATTGTATACGCAAGGACCAAATTTCCCATATACAAAGTATGATGGCTAAGAGAGGCCTCACAAATCGAGCTAGTCTTGGTGCAAGACATTACTCGTGATTTTATACGTATACGCCGCGCCGATCCGCTGTGATTTGATAAACCAATCGCCGCTGTGGGCGCCATTCATTCCTGTCCACGGCCGCGCCACCCCCCTTCCAGAGTAACGGCTTGGGCTGTTTGCATGGGCGGTCGAGGTATGTGACCTTTCATGCATATTCAACTTGCGGTTTAAAAGAATACTACGCAAGAGCACTAATGGCAACAGCTCACCGCATAATCAGCAGGCCAGCCTGGTAACTTGCTACATT
Source organism: Zoroaster sp. YZ-2022 (assembly GCA_029582265.1). NCBI lineage: Eukaryota > Metazoa > Echinodermata > Asteroidea > Forcipulatida > Zoroasteridae > Zoroaster > Zoroaster sp. YZ-2022. The sequence continues at coordinate 25,260,982 of CM055818.1, read as the reverse complement.
GTTATGTACATGTAATGTACATGTACTGCTGTACATATATAATATATGTACATTATACATAAACAATACGTAGATACACTGTGTGTTTGCACACATGAGTTGACAAGATCAGACTGACATGACTGAGGAAGTCATCGTATACCAAAAATGCCCGATTTTTCATGAAATAAATATCCTGGAATAATTTGAAGTATATGTCCATCATCATCCATACGTTCTCCACCTTATTAGTATATACATGGAGAAGGAGTTGGAACGACTAACCACAGGCAATTAAAGCTCATTATCGCCCCTGGCTCTACTGCAGTAAACCAATGGGGCCACCTGCTGTGCGCGACCGATTTACGACCGCGATAAGGCTCTCTGTGTGCAATGTCTAGTGCCGCGATTTTGTTGACTGGACGTGAACGTCATCGTTTGAGCATTATTGGAGTAAACATTTACTGCGCATACAACCGAGCGAAAAACACTTTTCGCATGCGCACTACTGTTTCAAAGCCTTTTTTCTACGCGCCATCTTTTCCAAACGAAAGCACGTACAATTCCGATTCTAACGATATATTGATTGCCGATTTTCGAGGTTCTTCAGTGAGGTTAGTTCATTTAGACTTATGAGCATGAAATATGAAATATTGAAATTTATTTTTAATGGTGTCCCGATCATGCCCGGTGTATGAAAATGTTTTTTTAAAGTTCCAATCACGTTGCTGTTTCTGAATATACCTTACTGTATACTTTACGATTGTTTACAAAAGTTTTGTGGATTTTTTATTTTTCGGCGTTAATTTCTCGATTTTTATCTGGTCCATGAAAATTATGCTGAAAGTGACGATCTTGTTGTCGGTTTTTAATCGTTTTCTGAGGATATGAACTTGCTTTTAAACATGTCATGATGGGGCAAGACTTAGTTTGAGGACTTATAAGTTATAAATATTCAGCTTTATATAAATTATAGTTATACCATTAATTAAAATTGTTGATAATTATAAATTGATAAGAATTGGGGAAATTGAAATGATTTCTAGCACATTTGTTCCATGGAATTTTTGAATGTTTACCTTTTACTAGTTTTAAAGACATGCTTTATCAAGTGATATAATTGTCTGTTACTCTGTCTGTACTGTAGTCATGGTAGTCTTACTCGTACTCTTACCTCAAATTTATGAAAATGAAATGGTATAATTTAATTAATGCTATTATTATTATCATCTCACTTGCTATACAGACAAGTTCTCATCATGGTCTCACATTCTGAGTGCCTTCAGTGTGTTTGTAGAATTTGTGGAAAGCCACATTCAATTGTCGAGGGTCGTAACCCAATCCCTAAAGAGAAATTCGCAAAGCACATTCAAACTGCATTTGGCATCAATGTTAATAAGGATACAGTGGATGTTCATCCCCCATTTGTTTGCAAATTATGTGAGGTGAAGTTGCGTCAGTGGTGGAAGAGATACAGCAAGCAAAATAACAAGTCGGCAACATGCAACATCAAAGTAGCAATCTTTCAATACACTGAATGTGACCAATGCAAGGGGGCTACTCCAGAGCCATCTCTGTCATCTTTGCTCCAGGGTCATGAAGCAGCAGCCCGTAGGGCCAACCTCCTTACTTGGTTTGGTGAGAATTATCTCCAGATTATGAAGATGGGGCCCAGTGGCCATGTAGTTATTTACTTGAGGGTCTACAGAGATTTTTGCTGGAAACTTGAGATTGCTGGTGTCAAAGTTGAAGATGTAAGTTTCTTGTCTCTAAACCTTCAAGAAAAATTAAATGAAGATGAGTGTGAGAGGCTTTGTTGTTTTTTGGCAAGTGGGGTTGTCTGTGAAGGCAATAGTGATTTTGGTGGGCTGGTGGCATCTAAGAAAGGAATTGATGGGCAGGTGCCAGCGTTTATTACTAAATTTGACACACTGGTCAGTGGTACCATCCGGCATAACAAATGCAAACTTGTAATCAGCGAGACATCTTCAACTACTCGATGCAATGTATGCAAAATTCATCGCAGTGATCTTGCTGCAATGATGCATCGTGTAAAAGCAAAGGAGGGGAACATTGTAAGTGTATCTTCAAGAACACCCAACTCAAGTATGTCAGTTATTCAACTGCAGGAAAAAGCTGAACGACTTCAAGCTGAGAGAAGATCTCTAAGGAGGTCTAATGCATCGCTGCAAGACAAAATATCATCACTGCTAGAAAAAGAAAGCATTTGTTTAGACCAGCGGCAGGAAACTACAATTAAAGAAACGATGATGAGCTGTGATGAGGAGATAATGACGGCATTTCCTGCAGATTCACCATCAAGACTGATGTGGCAACAACAAAAGGAGTCTGCTCTGAAGGGTAAGCAAATGCGTTGGCATCCAGCTATAATTCGGCTATGCATTGCCCTTCAGAGCAAATCTGCAACAGCTTATAATCTTTTGAGAGATTCAGGTTTTATGAGGTTGCCACATCAGTCCACTTTACATCCCTACAGCCATTTTGCGGATGCTACATCAGGGTTCAGTTCGGTTATGCTTGAGAGAATTGTGGCAGATATTGACCTTGAAGGGGGTCCAGAAGAGCAGCGGCACATTTCTCTTCTGTTCGATGAAATGAAGGTGAAGTCTGGTCTTGTGTACTCGGCACGAACGGGCAAGATAGTAGGTTTCACCGACATCACTGAAGTTGTCAACGAAATGTCCAATTTTGAACGGCGGTGTCAAGGAGATGGAAAGCCCGATGAAGCTTCACATGTCTTGGTTTTGATGGTGCGTGGCTTGTTTAGCTCTCTTCATGCGCCGGTTGCTTATTATGCCACGAGAGGAGTGACAAGCTACCAATTGTACCCATGTATATCGCAGGCTATCATTTACCTTGAGTTTGTTGGGTTTAAAGTTTGGGCCCTAGTTTGTGATGGTGCTTCATCAAATAGGAAATTTTACTGGATACAGGGCAGTCCAACAACTTCTACGCCAACGTACTGCACAGAGAACCCATGTGACGACTCAAGAAAAATTTACTTCATCTGTGACGTTCCCCACCTGATAAAGACAACCCGCAATAACTTTGAGAACTCTGGCTATCACAACAAGACAAGAAATCTTTTTGTAAGTTTTTTCAATTATTTTTCTTGCAGTAATACTCAACAAATTTGTTCATTTCTTTGTTTGGCACATTTATTAACCCTTGTAATACATGCAGTCTCCAAAATGCCACAAAAAGTTGTGTCTGCTAAATACACAATGCTTTTTCTATGCATGCCTTAAAATATTGCATACTGTACACAAGAGTGGTACATGGATACCCCAAAATGCCCCTGGGACAAAAACAAGGTGTTCTGACCTTCACACAAACTGAATGCCATTAAACTTCAGATAAGAAAGTGTGTGCCTCAAAATGTCACGGTTGTAGCATTTTGAAGTATGGGTCGACTTTGTTAAGGACAACACTGATAATAGGAGGGTTAATGACAAATTGGAAAGAGTAGCTAGTTAAATAATGATAATTATTTCAAACTTTTAAAACTATTTTATTTATTTTCTTGTTTCAGTATGACAACAAGGCAATCAGTTGGACCCAGATCCTCCAGTTGTACGAGTGGGATATGGGACAAACTAGAAGTTCGCCCGGCCTCCGCCGTCTTCACAAGATATCCTTCGAGCATCTTCATCTCACCCCATCACTGAGGATGAGAGTTTACTTGGCTGCGCAAGTGAGTTAGAATGTACCTTAAAATTTGACTGGACATTAAGTTAATTAATAATTTCATTGTACCTTTATGTGAAGGTAACTTTTGATATGGAGAAGTATGTAGCATTCAATGGAAGACAAAACTCATTTGAAATAATTTACATGTTCGGAATTTATTCTGACCACTCACTGTCACCATTTTGTCCAGGTTTTGAGCAGCACAGTGGCCAACGCCTTGGAGTCTCTTGGTCATCCAGGATTGTCATCCACCATCAAGTTCATAAGATTTATGGATCAGTTTTTTGATTGCCTAAATGTGAGCAATCCTCTTCAAGGACTGCGGTCCCGAAAGCCAGTATTGGAACCGTACACCTCACCTGATGATTGGCGTTTCAAGGTACATGTAATTATAAGTCACTTTGATAGCCATGTAAGACGTTACCACTGGAATTAGTTACTGATTAAATCTGACATGAACTTCATCTTTTGTTATAAATAGTGCATAAGTGGTAACGTGTTTAAAACATTGTTTTGCAGTGGCTCATCAAAGACTTCCTTGGATTTTTTGATGACTGGGAGAATGAAGTAAAAGCTATTCCGGACCTTGATGTCAAGAAGAAGCAAAGTATGTGCCTCAGCAAGGAGACAATTGAAGGCCTTCGGATTACAGGTATAGTACCGATTCAAACTCAGCAGAATTGTTGCCTGAAAATATTTTGCAATTATTTGATTTTAGAAAATGATTATTTTTGTTTTATTTATTTCACTTTTTTCTTGTTTTCTTTGTTAGTTCATGCTTTTGTGGAACTAGGACAACTGTTGCTGTCTTTGCCAGGTGTAAACTACCTTCTAAGCGAGAAGCTTAATCAAGACCCGCTCGAAGAATACTTCGGCAAACAACGAGGAGCTGGAGGTAATTGGGACAACCCGACAGTGGAGCAGTTTGGACACAACATGCTTTCCCTATATGTGGCCTCTGCCAGTGCTAAGGCATCGAAAAAAGGGAATACAAGAAGAACAGGGGACGACAAGACTACTGTTGATGACACGCCACTCCCAAAGAGGAAAAAATAACACGTGTATTATCTTGGCATTATACTAATTTTATTTCCAATTTCATTGTGCCCTTTGAAAATCAGTATGGAGTGGTAGAAAATAAATAATTGCTAAGACCTTACAATATGCTATTCCTTGTATAAGACAAGTGAGCAATCCAGATGTAAGCTTAAGTAGGTTGCCCATTTTTTCTTAATTTGACCTGTTCAAAAATGCACAGATTGGGATTCTGGCCTTTGTTATATTTGATATGATACTACAATTACTGCCAGTGTTCTACATAAGATTTGAGTGTGCATTTTTCCCCCCATTTTAATAATTATTTTAAACTAACTGTTCAGGCAGTTACACGTACACTAACTCTATCAGTAAACAAGTAATAAAACCTGTCATCACAATGTGTGCACTCGTGCATGAACATGTATAAGTTGTGAGAAATTTAGTTTTTTAACATACATGGTACTTTCTCAAAAAAAGGCTGAACTATTTTGTTTATGATTGCTTTTTGCTTCAAGCTCTTTCCTCAGAGCTTTTTCTGACTTTTTAGATACTAGGCTACTTGCCTTCTTTAAATCCAAGTAAACTTTAAGAAAAGCTTTTATTCTTATTTTGATGTATAAGTTAACCACCATATCTAGGAGGGACTTTGACACGTCACCCGTTATTTTTTCCTTGGTCAAATTACACCAGTAATCATGAATTATCTTTTGCGCCATGATTTTTTGTTTTAATCCTCTTTTAATATCTTGACCGATAATGTTTTCCAAATTTTCCTTGGCAAGAAATGGTCTAGTTTCATTCTCTATTGTTCTGAAAAAGATGAATACATCATCATTTACATGGAACAGTCCACCCCGGTTTTGAAGTTTTATCCACTCGTTTGTATACTCTAAGAAAGTCTCAACAGTATTTGTTGTGCAAACACGCCAGATTGACAGAATTCTGCAAAAAACAGCTGCTGTGGTATTTTTCTGATTCTTTAATTTTTCACATAGAGCGAAAGGCACATAGCCAGCTACGTACCTCAAGACCTGCTCTTCTTCTTTAGACAAGGGCACTTGTATATTAGACTGATTTGGGGGGAGATCTGCTTCGTGCCTATCTTTAATAAGTACAGTTATAAAGTCAAGAAGTAGATGTTGATACACAATGTGAATATGATTGCCCATTGAATCAATATGGAGGGCATCGAGAAAAACTTTCCAGTCATTTCTGCTGGACAATTTGTATTTGTGGAAGGCTTGCCAAACTTTGTCCATAGCCTCTGTTTGCAAGAATTTGTCTTCTCCAGCTGTGACTATAACCCATAGAGCAGTGACAATGGAAACACTGTACTCAACCTGGGGGGAGTTGATGCATTTCAACAAGGCTGTCACAAGTCCCATGACGGCCACTGCCTGCGGAAACTTTCCACAAAATATAGGATGACATTTGATTCGCTCCAATCCAGTTTTTAGGTATGAAACGGCCTTTTCCTTTGCATGGGCTTCTGTGAACTTGAAGGCTGGTAGCTTCACTGAAAATAAACAGACAAAAAACACTTCCATATAAAATCCATGAAGTGCAGGAAAATTTTCTTTATAAACAAAGTACAGTGAACAATCGTATTTTTTGTGAACAAAGTGTGCTTGATTTCAATAAGCAACTACTTGTTAAGTCTGTGTTGTAAATAATAATCTTTATGTTTTAAACAAAGAAACCATTTTACGTTGCAAGTTTGAAATCACTTTGTTAATTCACAAAGCTTAATTTAAAAGTATAGTAATTTGTGTGTGTACCATGAACAAAAAATACATGTAGTTCATATTATCTCGATTTAAACGGCAGTCATTGGAGTTAATTGCAACTACAATGTACAGTGACCATGATACCTTTTTCTTTCTTCTTGGTTTTCTTTGATGGTTTGGATGACTCGGTTTTCTTGGCATTATCCACTGAGGGATGATCTGCTGACCCAACATCATCAATGGTTTCTGTAATATCAATGATAACAAAGAGAAACAACCTTAGTTATGAGTTATTAAATATATAATTGAGCCATGTTGCATGCCTCATAATGCCTCCAAAGAAAAAAAAATCATATAATAAAAAAAAATTAACTTGAATGTGAAAACTTTTGAAATTGTATGAAATTTACCCTTCTCTTGGTGGTCGATTTTTGGCTGAACTCCCATGTTCTTTTTGGAAAGCACTGCTTTTGTTCCCTGTCGCTTTTTGCTATCAACACGAACTGAACAAGTAATTGTATCGGGTGCCGTTGTGACCAAAACATTAGCCATTGGTTCACCTGCCACTCCTGAGCTAGAAGCCTCTGTGCTAGTAGTAGGAGTACATGTAGATGTAGGTCCAGACAATAAATCTGAAATTAAGAATTAAAAAATCATGTGATAATTAAAGATGTGATTACAAAAATATTGATTTTAATAATAAATGATTGAAAAAATTGTTAACAGTCGATGTTTGCAAAGACAAGCAGAGATAAAGGCGACTTTTCAGGGTATTTCTCTACCACTCATCCATGCTACCACTGTCATTCTTGACTAGTCTTATGCATTTAATTTAGTTTGAATTGTCATGGACTGGGGTAGAAATTTCGACCTTCAATGCTTATTTTCTGGCATTGAACGTCGATGGTTTATTGTGACAAAAAAAAAAAAAAAGAGGGAAAAAAAGAAAAAGAAATCACAACGGAAGGTCATTATGCGAACAATTATTTTAGGAATATTGACTAAAACTTTTTAAACTATGAAATTTTGAAGGATTCTACTTTTTTTCGGCTGACAAAGCTCGCATATCCAGGAACCTTCGGGTACTGTTTCTGCGGTCAAGCCGACGCACGAATAGTGAAACCATTCGATTTTACACTCGTCATTATCGCACGCAATCATATCTGTTGACGCCCGTAAACTACACAAACAGTAGCGCAAGATGTCCTCGTCATTGTCGGATCCCAAACTTTCATCAGAAATGCTAACTGATTCCGCATCGCTCTCTGAAAATTCACTGAAATCAGACCCGTAGTAAAAATCATCTTTGCTGTACGCCGCCATTTTGAGAAAAGAATTATAATTTGCGCATGCGCTAAAGCTCCCACGGGGCATTGCGGCTCATGTCTTGGAGTTGTCTCAAGGCGCTAATTAGATTAACAGGACTACTGGTCAATGTTTACTTTGGGTGATGACTTGGTAGTTTTACGACCGCGGCACGGGACATAGTTTGTTTTAAGTGGTAATCGTTCCAACTCCTTATACATACTAGGTAGGTAAGATTACATTATTGGTTATATTTAATGAGAAAACGTGGCGGTCGGATACGACATTCTACCCTAGGATCCTTCTATTTTCTGAAGGGAGGATTTTTTTAGAAGGGAAATAAATTCCGAAAACCATCATAAAACTTTTAAAAAGTGGAGTTTAAAGATAGTTTATGCTTTCTATACCCCATAATCCTCTTAAAAAGTGGCGGTCGCGTCGGAGACATTCTTCAGTAGCACTAGTAGAAGTAGAAGTGGATTGCTTCTCTTCCTTCCTCCATGCTTGTCCGCAGGGTTTATCTTCATTTCGATAAATTTCAACCCGAACGAAGCTGTGGATTACAGCCATCGGTGTATTACTATTAGCCTAACGTCAGTTATCACATTTCTAGCCGTTCCGGAGGCAGTCATGTCGACGGCACTTGCACTTGCAGTGATTGTAAGGGATTGTTCACCGATGCCCATTGCATTGGACAATGAACCAATACTTTCATCAAGGGAGACGGCAATAAGGCATTTATCCAGCTTTCCTCCCTCCTTTACAGTCACAGAATTCAGAAAAGTATTCTTTGCTGACGGGGATCGGACGAACGTGCGACATGGCATTTTGTTTACATACAAGTATTAAGGGACGAGTATCAAACTATTATGTTTACATCGCGTATTACAATTCCCGTCTAACACCCAATCCTACGGCCGCTGGTGTAGCACCAAACAGTGCACATGGGCTGTTCTCACGGTTAAGCACGCCCCGCTGCGCTCTATGTATTTGATATCAAGACATGAGGGAGGCACGGAGTCGGATATAAGTACCGTCCAAGCAACTTAACTGTGCGCCGCGCGGCCGCCGGCCGGGCCGATGCACATCATCAGGATCAGGACGGCACGCATGGATGCGTGATCGAAACGTATGGTATTCAAGTACACAGACACGTAGCCTTCACGGTTTTTTTTCGCAGATCGTTTTCTTGACACTAAAAATCAACTTATTCATTTATTTTTTTCAAATATTCAGACCAATGTTTTGAATATTCGTCGCCGGGCAAAAAAAAGAAGAAAAAAGTACGGATTTCCAATTTATATTTTTTTTAGATTTTTCAACAAAATAAGTCGCCGCATCCGTAAACCAACTAATAAAATTGGAACGGCCTAAATGTACACTGAACGTTTGGGCCATTTATTGTTTTTTAATAGATGCATGGTGTTTGTCTGTTAAACATGAAATACAAAAAGAGCTTTGTCATTATGTCAACTTTAAATGAAATAAATCATGATTATTACATTTTAAACTAACTACATGTAGTCCACATATTGATTTCTACATTATTACATGTATGTGGTTTGTTAGTAAAAGCACACATGTATACTGATAGGGATACAAACAGTATTTATATGACACCACTGTAACTATACCCTCAAGCTATAAAAAATCTCATGGGATCCACAAAATTCAGTGTTCTGGGCCTTTTGTGAACTACATGTACATGTATAATGTCAATTGTATGTAACAAAATTGGGAAACAAATTAAATGATTGTAACTGAATGTTTGCCATACCAAGGACTGTTGCAGTGGTGTTTTATTGTACAAGAATAATTGTCACAAATTTAATACTATTGAACACTTCTATTAAAGAATAACACCACTCCCAAAGAGGGTATTCCACGGTTTCCAGAAACAATAAAAAACAAACAAACAAACAAAACAAAAAAGCTTGTGTTAATCATTTATACAACTTTGGACATTTTACTTCATGCCTTCAAAACAAAAGGAAATTAAAAATTAATTGTGCTGATAAACCAGTAAGTTTTCACAAGGCATTGTTGTACATGTACATACATTTCTGAAGTAGTGTCAGACTCCAACTCTAACAAATTCAGATACATGTAGATATTGTCTTTCACAATGTTCAAACGCTTCCAACGCGATTTCCTTTATACATGCTAAAGCATATCGGTTCAAAAACTAATTGAATGGAATACCAATAATGACATTCATTTACTATTTCCGTTATTGTGAAGTTAGATAGGCTTATCCACAGGCTACGTCTTCACTTGTATAGAGATAGCTACTACTGTCGCTCAATAATGTTTTCTTGTACCCTTGTAGATGACCCTTAAGTTTGGATACATTACTCTAGGAGACAGTCACAACTTGTCATTCAGCTGATGCTGTACACAGTCCATGCAGGAATGTATCCCATGTCTGCTGGTTGGCATATGACTTAGCAGAGCATGTACTTCCATCACAAGCACACGTTTGGGCACAAACGTCATAGCAGTTGTGTTTTTATAGTACCACTGTGTCACTGTCGCTTCTTGATGGAAAACTGTTCACTCCATTCATTCCATCGCGAGTTTTCAAACCAGCTCCGTGCTATGATAGTTAACAATGAGTGTCACACTTTGGGTGCCATCCCAGCCTGCCCTCCCACATTAGGTCATCAAATTCTGTTGGGTGACCTACCAATATCACATTATGGAGACCACACAATTGTAGCAAACAAAACCCAAACCTCCCCGTCTTCTTGTGCAAAGCTGTCGATAACTTTTCTTCGTACATATGCACTTCTGTGTTGTATGATACATATCAAAGAATGAGTGTGACTCATTGAAAGAAGACGTCAAAATAAAGAGCGCAGTTCACTGACATTCTTGATGTATGACCGTAGTATCTCTTGGGCAATCCATTTAAAGACGCCTTCAAAGTTTTTTGTTATAGTCGCCTTGATAACAACATACTTGGTGTTAGAGCGTTCGACCCATAGTTCCTCAGGCCCAAGCTTTCAGCAATCGTCCTCCAGTGACTTAACGCAACAACGCATGTACTTGCTTTCAAAATGGAATGCAATTCTCCAAGCTGTCCATAACACCTCCAGAATATGGAGCTCTCACTTGATGAATGGCCCCTGTTAATTTTGACAAAAGATGAAATGTTATCATGATTAATGGAAAATATCCAACAAAAACGAGGTGAGAAAGCACTGTGGGTAGGGCAGCTAAATACATGATTTGTTTTAGTCATCAAAGTGAAGTAGCCTAAGTGAAGTGAAGAACCATTCGAACACTCTTTCCTGCTCATAACACACAAACAACAAACGAACATAAAACAAACAAAACATCATATCATAAGGATTAACACTATGTGTCTACAATGAATGGTTAAATTCTGGTTCACTGGCACATTCTTGGAATTAATTAGCTGAAGCTAATGAGAAGTTGATATTGATAAGAGGCTAGTATTATGATTATCAATGGATTCATCCATGTAAATAGGGCATACAATATGGGTGGAAGAAGCAGTGGGCAGGATAGGAACAAAGCTGGGTAGAATGTCGTATCTTAAATATAACCAATAATGTAATCTTACCTACCTGGAAAGGTGGAGAACATATGGATGATGATGGACATATACTTCAAATTATATTCCAGGATATTTATTTCATGAAAAATCAGGCATTTTTGGTATACGATGACTTCCTCAGTCATGTCAGTCTGATCTTGTAAACTCCACAATTAGTGACCAACACAGTAATTGTACATGCGTAGTGGCAACTATAATAGGATCCTTCTATTTTCTGAAGGGGAGGATTTTTTTAGAAGGGAAATCAAGTCCGAAAACCATCATAAAAGTGGATTTTAAAGATAGTTTTCGCTTTCTGTACCACCAAAAATCGATAGAATGATTTTTAACTGGTTAGTGGTTGGAAAAAATAAAATCCAAAAAAGCCCTTAAAAAGTAGCGGCCGGATACGACATTCTTTCCCCTATTTGGTATTCACAAAGTAAACTTAGCAATAAAAACAGTCACAGAATATTTATTTCAAAATAGGCCGACAATGAACGATATAATGAGAACCTGTAGATATTACATGTCAGCAGAGGGTACTTGAGTAGAATGTCGTATCCGACTGCCACTTTTTATCATTCAATATAACCAACAATGTAATCTTACCTACCTAGTAAGGTGGAGAACATATGGATGATGATGGACAAATTATTCCAGGATATTTATTTCATGAAAAATCAGGCATTTTTGGTATACGATGACTTCCTGAGTCATGTCAGTCTGATCTTGTCAACTCCCCATAAGTGACCAACACGGTCATTGTACATGCGCAGTGGCACTAGGAGCCTATAATAGTTTCCTTCTATTTAAATTGGTTTAAATCGCATGACGCCAGACTTATTCGCCAAAATTGACCGGGAAAACCTATAATGATGATAAATTCATGTGATAAATTCATATATTGAGCCAAAAAAAAAATTAAAATGGCCAAAAAAATAGATATTGCATTTATACGTATAATGGCGGGCGTATTTGATATCTGGAATGCATTGGAAGTGGTCACATGGCAAAATTTTGTCCAGTTCAAGAGTTGTAAATAAACCCCAGTATTCAACTGAACCTGTTCAAAATAAGTGCTTACGATCATTGGTACAGGTATGTTTTCACTTTCAGTGTTTATAAACTTTGACATGACGATTTTGATTTATTATTTTTATTACAGAAACATTTCAAACAATAAGATCACCAGGATCAACGCTTTGAGCTTCGTCGATCTGGTAAACTTGGAAATCTTGTAAGTTTTTACAAGTATGCCTGATATGCCTATATTATACTATAGGCCTGTTTGTGGTTTTAAAACAATGTAGAACCATGCTTTATTATACCGTTATTTCAAATTAAGATTTAAGCAATAATCAAAACGTTATCTAAACTTTTAGATGCACTAATGATAAATCCGGTGTAAAAATAGAGCAGAAAAAAAGTTTAACCGTAATTAAGGAAAAAGAGGCTGTTGCACGTAGCAACGTACTCAGTGGCGTAGCCACGGGGGGCCTGGGGACACGTCCCCCCCCCCCAATTTCCAGTGCCCCCCCAGGTGCCCCCCACGAAAAATCCTCATAGTACCCCCAAAAAACAGAAAAGAAACAGAAAAGGGAAAAAAAACATACCCCTGGGCCCCCCCACTAAAAAGCAATTCCCCCTGTACCCCCCCCCCCCACTGAAAAAGTCCTGGCTACGCCGCTGAACGTAGTAATTTGCTCTTAGGAGGGTTTGGTTACAATTTGTTTGGGACCTTCCAAACGTGCTTCTCGTGAACAAGAGTAAGCAAAAAGTACATAGCATTGTTACTATCTGTTAAGAGTTATCGTACAGCAAGTCTACGAACAGAAAAATCATCTTTGTGTGAATATTATTTACGTTACTGGTGGATCCAGGGGTTGGGGCCAAACACCCCTCCTCCCTGCTTGAGCTCCTTTAGTCACCATTGTCGTCCCCTCCCTCTCCCATCCATCAATATAGCTGTCAAATGTCACACAATATGCGTGACGTGGATAATAATAATTACGCATACCCACCCAGCAACCCCCACCACCTTTTTTGAGACGTTCCATTATTACAGTTAACACTTTCATCGACGTTTTACCCATATATTTACTTTCAGCCTCATTCCTCCTGATTTCTGAATATATGTAATTCAGTACTGTGTTCGTTTGTTTTCAAGGGATATGAGGAATCTTCCACTCGCAAAAATAGAGAATAATGCCTTCGAAGGACTTCGGCAGCTGATAACTCTGTAAGACATTGTTAGTTGTTCATAATAGTTTGAAATATGGTGAATTGAGACTAATATGATAGAGCTACCGCGATTCATGATCTTTTCTATCTGCACATCCCTTTTGTTCGGATTTCAGACTTAACGCAACACATTCAGAAATCCAGATGTTATACGTTCGACAGTATTCGACAGTATGTTACGTTCGACAGTGACCATGTTACCCGTACATGTAAATTAATCAACTGTCATTGTTGCAAATACGCGATTCTTGGAGTGCGCCACCGCGCGGTTGTGTGGCAAGCGGCAAAGCGAGTTATAGCTAGGCTGCTAAAAGCTAGGCTGTGTTCGGATGGTAAGTGTTACGATTTCCTTAATCCTCCGTGTTATAGTATACTCTTTTATTGTTCTAATGATGAATATTGGTTAGATAATGACTATTGATTCTTTCTGATCATAAAGCAAGTAGTTCTGATACATTTTTGATAGTTTCCAGGGCGTAGAAACCCTGAGTATCCCACGTCCGATTAGGTGTCGGAAATAGACGTCTTGTCGTTTAAACATTGCATACACCGTTTACATCTCGTGTATGGTTATATTTTTCAGACGAATTACCGATGACAGTACAACCGACCACCGAAGGTGCTCTATACCACAGTACACAACCGAAAGTGATACTGAATATTCATGAGCTCTGTCGGCTGTCCCTGATTCTGTGTATCCACAAGCCTATTACATTGAATTGTTAATCACCTGGAGTATGATTAAACTGTCCGAACCTTTTACACGCAACCTGATCAATTTGGCTTCCCGAGTCATTTCATTTCAGTCATAATTATAAGAAATACGTCCATGATTCAAAAAAACATTGATATAAAGACGCCGCTGCTAGAGCCATTGTGCTGACAAGACTATAGTAGAATATGGTGTTATCTCGCTCGTCGGTGGTTTAAAGCAGTCTGATATCGATCGCTTTACAAAAGCTTCAAAATAATTCCGCTTGTATCACTTTCTTCAAACCCCCAAAACACAAACGTCTCACCACAATTACACTGGTTACTCACCAAACTGTAATGTTTACAGCTTTTATTTTATTGTGTAATGTCATATTTTTATTTCTCTATCTCAAATATGGGTTGTTAAATATTCTTTATTTTAAATTGTTAACTTACCAGGGTACTGACCAGACCTAAAACATCCACCGATACCCCAATTGATGTCCAGGACAAAGCTTTTAACGACCTTGTGAGACTCAAAACAGTGTAAGTGAATGATGAAAGCATTACATCAATAGAAATGTTTAAATTAAATGAGAACAATGCTTACGACATGAGACTTATGGTAGGTTTTGTAATACTTGTTTTTTTTTTAAATCTTATTTTAGTGTTATTAACTAAAACATTTGCAAATTTTGTATAGTTTTCACCACCTTTTCAACAACATACACAGAAGGCTATAAAAAGTTTAATGTTATTTTCTAACATTTGTTTTCATTTTAGGACCGTCGATGACTACCGTCTATGCTGTGAATTTGTTTCAGCTATTCCTGGTTTTAACGATTCTAATTGCACGACCAAAGAGATTAAGTCGCCATTAAACCATTGTGGCAGCCTGATGCGAAACCAACTACTACGAGTGTTCCTGTGGATACTTGGTTTTGCCGCCTTCATTGGAAATGCAATGGTTATTGTCTGGAGGTGTAAGCAACGCAAACAAGCATGTCAGAATAAGACGCACTCATTCCTGGTCCAAAATTTAGCTGTATCTGATATGATTATGGGGATTTATATGCTGATTATTGCAATCGCAGAAGTGAAATTTGGGGATAAGTACTTTACTGTTGCGGAGAGATGGCGGTCGAGTGCAGTTTGTAAGATTGCTGGGATACTGTCGGTGTTTTCCAGTGAGGCATCGGTCTTCTTTGTCACTGTTATTAGTGTCGAAAGTTTCATTGGCATCGTGTTTCCTTTTAGTCGAATCCAAATTCGGGGGAAGACATCGAAAGTAATTGTCTCCATTATATGGGTAGTGTCTGCATTTCTAAGTATTATTCCAACCGTCTTAAGTGGGTCTGAGTCGAATGTATATGGACTGTCCAATGTGTGTATTGGACTTCCTCTAATAACATATCCAAGTAGTTTCGGTAGTGAAAAAAACAACGTTGGATGGTGGGGAGTCAAAATTTCAACTGCGGTTGCTGAGGGAAGTAAACCCACTTGGATATACTCTATTTTTCTGTTTATTGGCGTGAACCTAGTGTGCTTCTTCATCGTGCTTTGTTCTTACATCTCGGTCTTCGTGAGTGTAAAAAACACGGCCAAGCAGGTCAGGGTGGCTGCACATCGCAATCGGGAAATCAAGTTGGCGATCAAAATGGCGTTCATAGTAGGTACGGACTTCGCCTGCTGGATGCCTATCATCATCATGGGGGTTCTCTCCCAGTCCAGCGCGGTTATTATCAGTCCTGATATGTATGCATGGATTGCAGTGTTTATCCTACCAATTAATTCTTCTGTTAATCCATATCTGTATACAATATACACTAAAATTGCTGATAAGCTTCAAAATGCCAAATCCAACGACCGTCAAAATCGCCCATACGTGATACCCTTGACACAAAGATGAAACTATTTCTCTTAAGAACTTATAACTGCCTTTCTCTGAACCCGTATCTGAAGACATATTGCTCCCAAATTAAGGCAAACCCAAAATCTTACAGCAAACTATCTAGAAGAACACACTTTGCATTGTTAAATATTACTTTTAGTGCGGTACGGTATTTATTAATGCCTTGATATAATACGGGGATTTTTTAAAATCACAACATATAATTATATAACAACATACTGTTGGGAATTCGAATGGTAATTTTTATTGAAACGTAGCCGACATGTTTGTGTCGTAAACAAATATATGTTATCATTTATGTTGTTTCCAAGAAGCTGTATTTTGATATCGTAGTTGTATTATTGATTTATTAAAATAATTGATAGATTATTACACATATTACTTGTATTGGATTTTACAATGAACACGTTATTTGAATGTTGATGGGCAAAAGGGGATCCAGTCTAGGTTATATCTCTCTGATCAGATGGATATAACCCGGACTAGTGCCAGGGGATCCAGTCTGGGTTATATCTGTCTGATTGGATGGATACAACCCGGACTAGTGACAGGGGATCCAGTCTGGGTTATATCTGTCTCATCGGATGGATATAACCCGGACTAGTGCCAGGGGATCCAGTCTGGGTTATATCTGTCTGATTGGATGGATACAACCCGGACTAGTGACAGGGGATCCAGTCTGGGTTATATCTGTCTGATCGGATGGATACAACCCGGACTAGTGCCAGGGGATACGGACCGGGCAAGATATTTCAGTCGGGATATTTGAGTCTGATTGGAACGTGTTTCGCAGTTCGATTTTTTTGTTCAATACAGGTAACGAAAAGAAATGTATATACAAAATAAAATGTAATTAAAACAAATCATTTTAAATATAATGATAGGACCTACGTTTAGAACAGAATCAAGGAGTATGGTGCAAATTATTGAATACTGTGGTTTTCGTATTGTTTTTTGTTTTATGTTTGATAATTATATTGAGATGTTCTTGTGACCAATCATTATTTATAGATTGTAATGCTTCTTCACAACATATAGATAATGGCACATTTGAAAGTTGTAATTAAATTCTTAACATTCGAGTTCTTTATTCAATTACTAATTATTTATAAAATCTTAATAATTCATTTTCATCCATTTAAATAATTCAATGTATTCCAAATAATTGTGATCGTTGTTTCTTAATTAATGTAGATTTAAACATTGTATTTGTTTGCATGTAATTTCTGTGGACTTATTAACGAGGATGGATATTCAATAAGAACGATTTACTTTCTGTGGACTTATTAACGAGAATGGACATTCAATAAGAACGATTTACTTTCTGTGGACTTATTAACGAGTATGGACATTCAATAAGAACGATTTACTTTCTGTGGACTTATTAACGAGTATGGACATTCAATAAGAACGGTTTACTTTCTGTGGTCTTATTAACGAGTATGGACATTCAATAAGAACGATTTACTTTCTGTGGACTTATTAACAAGTATGGACATTCAATAAGAACGATTTGCTTTCTGTGGACTTATTAACGAGTATGGACATTCAATAAGAACGATTTATGTTTGTAATGATTGGCTTTTTGTCATCAAAGCTATTATGTAAATTGTTGCACACTGTTGATTTTGCAGCAATGTTTCAATCAATTCGTGACTGAGCAAGGCATTTTGTACACATCTTGTACATCCTGTTAACAAACTATTGATCATAGGTACACATATATATCATTGCCGGTAAATGTAAAAACCTAAAATGGGACTGGTAATTTAATTTTAACAGAAGTATGTTGTCACGGTTCACCAAGTATGCGTTTTAAATTGTATTCCGTTTAGGCTGTGAACTGGAGGGGTCTACCGTGCACCCCCCCCCCCCCATAACCTACCGCCACCGATATTGTTTTGTTCCTTTGGATGTCCTAAACACGAAAAAAGATGTTAACATTGAAAATTTTGGGTTGCTCTATCTGTTCTGGCCCACCATTGTTTACCCTTATAATGAGCTTATGCTGATAATTCTTAGCACTAGGGGTGGAAGAAGATCAAACATCTCGCCATTACACAGGCTGGCACAGGCCAGCACAGGCCGGCACAAACTAAACTATGGATAAAACGAATTAAGGCTCAGGACTTTGTGCCGTCATTGTGTTGTATGGCCAGAACTACATGTTTGAGAGCCAATGTTATCCTACACACTTTCAATATAGTTTATGTGTATATTTCTGCTGAATTTTGCTCTTCTGTGTGGTGCAGTAGCAAACATACTCCTGTGGTGGACCGGAGCCTGAACAATACTTTGCGCACAGTCATAGGGTGCCTTCGACCCACCCCTAGATGAAGTACCCAGCCTACACAGCTTCGCAGGAAAGCAGTGAATCAAGCTGACTAATCAAGGTGATGAATTGAGCACATCTGTAGGCAAAGTCTGTGGATAAAATACATTCATGTTTGGAGAGAACCATATAGCTCATGTGAATCCTTTCAAACCGGTTGATTATTTCCTGTACCTAAAACCAGGCCGGAGTGACCTTCCATTGGATAAATAACCCTTCCCGAAAATAAAACGTGTGCCACTGAGTTTGGATGGCAGATGAATTGCTGACAGACAGATGCCTTGGCTCATACATCACAGCAGTCCCCATGTTAGGGGAAGCCACATTTCGGAACAAGTGCCAACACTGTATGACTTTGTGAGGTTAATGTATCATTTTAGGAGTTCCTTTCAGGAAGTTTCACTATGGAAACCAATGATATCATCTTGACTTAACATATACATGAACAGTACATGTGCCAAATTTTATGAATGAAAGTCAAAGCATGCCGGAGTAATGGAGGTTTGTTTAATCCCTCCCACCCCATATGCTAAGGATTATTGGCTCAACAAGAACCCGATAGGGGCTTTAACACTGATCTCAACTTAATCCAAGATTTTCAAATGTATCCTTTTTTCTTACACTAGAGTTGATATATCATATCCAGTTAAAAATTAATGATACATTGTCCCTATAGTGTGCTACAATGGTTAAAATAATAAATATACACCGTATTAACCATTTATTCATTTGCGCATAATATTTATCCAAATACAGCGCACTCTAGAGGTACATGTAGTTTCTATGGCAACCAATGATGACATCCTGACGACATATACATTAACATTTAATGTGTCAAGTTTTATTAATGTAAGTCAAAGAATGCCGGAGTAATGGAGGTTTGTGTAATCCCCTCCTACCCCAGAGATAGAAAATCCACAAAACTTCTAAGTTAACACATTTTTGTAGTTACATTAGACATAGACAAACCCATTTAAGGCATAAATTAATTATTTTTTTGTTCTTGGTGGCAACAATAAAAACTAAATGATTTATAATGAGATATTTTTCTGAAAATCCCAATAATTAAAATATGCATAATATACGTGCAATTATAGCGCCCTCTACCGGTCATTTTCACTTGAACTGATGTCGTCATCATGACGACATATGACTGAACATTAATTGTACCAAGTTACATGATAATAGGTGAAGGCGTGGTTGAGTAATGGCGAGATGTTTGATATTCTTCCACCCCTAGTGCTAAGAATTATCAGCATAAGCTCATTATAAGGGTAAACAATAGTGGGCCAGAACAGATAGTGCAACCCAAACTTTTCAATGTTAACATCTTTTTTCGCGTTTAGGACATCCAAAGGAACAACAAAATATCGGTGGCAGTGGGTTATGGGGGGTGCACGGTAGACCCCTCCAGCCCACAGACTAGTTGACACCAACTGTGTTAGTGCATTAGCTGGTGATTGCGTAATCAGTCTAGAAGGTTCCATTGTCAACAACTCTAGCTTAGTCACTGACCAGTTTTGTGCAAGGCAGTCACTGATCATAGTCCATGGGCTACGGGGATTTTCGGACACTACTTTTTTGGGGCAGCCTATTGTATGCCATTGAAATATCTGCTTGTCTGCAAAATAAATACTGGTGGGTTAAGGATTGGGGCGGGGTCAAATTCCCCATGATGGATTGAGTATTATTTTGGAAAATGATCTAGGAATAATAAATTGGTATTTAAGGTCCTCCTTGCCCCCTCGGCCTCCCTCCCCTGCCCCCTGCACCCTGCCCTCCCCCCTGCACCCCGCCCCTCTCCAAAAAATAAACAAAAACTAAATAATAATGTAACGCAAATGAGCTATGGCTACATCATAATTCCTTATATACACTTTTGTCCTGTCCATGGTTTGTCCCCCTCGGAGGTGAGAGAGTCGTGTGCATTTGGCGGTACATTTCCGCCCAACAGGCCTACATCACCAGTCTTGGTTCTTCTGAAGGGATTACCACACTCAACTGGGTGACCACCGGGGAATTATCAGTCCGGGGTATTTGACAAATCCGTCACAAATGGTGTCAGAAGTGGGATAAATGCACTCGACTTAACACTGGACAACATAATCTAATAAAAAAGGGACAACTAAGTAGCCTCAACTATGAACAAGGAGGACATAAAAGAGATCGACACTGTTAGGTGCAAGGAAAAGAAGACCAATTACAGTTCATTCCCGCATTCTAGAATGAAGAGCTGAGGCTAAGAGTTAAGGATCTGGAACAAGAGCCGGAAATCGGACAGGTAACAAACGTGAAAGGAAGAAATGCAGGATGCAGGATTTGGATGAACAGATCCGTGACACTGTGAAGACGCTAGTTGAAGTAGTCTTGAAGTTCTACAAGAGCTAGCTATCCTTGAAAGTACTTTTTTGAGGTAGTAGTTTAAGCATTTCAGACGGGTGAGAACATTTTGCCAATGTACATTTATAGGTGGCACTAAAAAAAAAGTCGATTACCAAGATTTTTGGCGGCCACTTTGAAAAAGCGCCCTCACAGCCTCACCCACTAACAGGCAATTTGCAGCCAACCTGATTTCAGTACCTCTATGGTCAAGGTTTACAAAATTAATTGTCTTGAAAAATCCCCAGGGGTGGGCATTAAAAAGTAAAAAGTCCTCTTATGTGGTACGGTCGATTGCCGGGATTTTGAAAAAGCGCCCTCACAGCCTCATCTACCAACAGGCAACTTGCAGACAACCTGATTTCAATAGCTCTATGGTCAAGGTTTACCAAAATATATGTCTTGAAAAATCCCCAGTGGTAGCCCACGGACTACCAGTGGTGCAATCAGCTATCCCTGTATTTTGATTGGTCAACGTGTTTAGTGCAGTTATGCATGGGACAATACATTAAGTGTACAGTCAATGGGACTTGTTGTCTATAAAAGGGGAAGTACAACCAATTAGACAAGAATCATGGAAGAATCATGGGAGAATCGTGGGAGAATCGTGGGAGAATCAAGAAGTTTAAACAAGTAGTAATTGACTAATAATTGAGAATCATTGAAGGATTCTGGCATTTAAGACAACTTAAGAAGTTACTTATTTAATAAAGGCGAAGACAACTGTCTCTGAACTGCTGCCTCCGGTGCACATTTCATTCATGGGTTAAGGTACCCAGGTAATTATGGGAGACTGTCCCAACTGCCCTGCTGAATTCACTTCCCATATTCCCTTGGACATTCCGTCGCATATTCCCTTGGACATTCCGTCATATATTCCCTTGGATCTTTAATTCTCTATTCCCTTGGTTCTCACATTCCCTTGGACCCAATTCCATATTTCCTTGAGTTCGATTATCCTGTTCATGCCCAACCCTGTTCAATGATCCACTGCTCCAACGATACTGTCTGCTGTGTTATTCCAATGAGCTTAGACTTGGTTCCAAGTCTGTGATCGTGGTTTTTTGTCTGTCTGAAGCCAATACGGCTCTGCAGTATCGCATTAAATAGTGCCCTCTTGTGTATTAACCTCCGACATTAACCTTCGATCACAGACTTGGGAATGTTGTTCGTCGGTTTGTACACAACCTATTGCGAATTAGTCCAAAAGTGGACGGAACAATCTGATTGGTCGGAAAGCCTTCCATAACATGAATATTCATACTAAACCTTCTGCATGCAGTTGGAGGAGATGTACTCAACGATTCCATTTAAACTGTAGGTAAGACGTTTTTTGTAGAGAAGGAATTATGTATTTTATTTTGTGTTTTTTTTACAACTCTAAGATCTCATTAAATTTACATATCATTTCAAATACTATTTACGTACCAAGCACTATACAAATTTAATAATGAGTGAATATTACAGAAATAATTTTAAGCGAGTGTAACCTGTTAGTAATAGACGCGGCCTACAAGGTTTTTGTGGCCTCCTGATTGGCCATCTCTCTAGCATCCGTATTATTATGTAAATTTTAGCTATGAATATGTGAATGTCCCACAAACACAATAGGGTCAAGTCTGAGATCGCGAGTTGGGGCTGTGATAGCCAGTAGGGGTAAACGGCGTTTTGCGTGGCTGATGCAGAAAAAAATAACCGCGATCTCAGACTTGAAATGAAGTCTACGATGAGCTCGGTGCTGTGGCCCACCACTGCAGGTATTCCTCATCGAGGCCAAACGCTAGCAAGTGCCAGCTCCTCATCCTGTCGTCGCCCAAGTGCCAGCTCCCCCTCCTGTCATCGCCCAAGTGCCAACTCCGTCTCCTGCCGTCGTGCAAGTTCTAGCCCCGCCTCCTGCCGTCGTCCAAGTGCCAGACCCCCCTCCTGCCATCGTCGATGCCCTCAATATCTCATCCTGTGATCTTCTCCCGAGTGATTTGGAAAATCCCGTCATTAAAATATTGCTCCAGCACAACGCCATGGTCCTCGCAGAGATGAGGGAAATCAAAGCGGAACTTCACGGACTTCGCGCTGTAGTCGCTGGCCGCCGAACAACACTGAAACTGACCTGAAATATTATATAATAAGAGAAGCGAGCAAAGAAACATTGGCTGATGCCGGACTCGAACCTGCGACCTCTCGAATATCGTACGAGCGCTCTACCAACTGAGCTAACCAGCCGCTATGTTGGTGGGCGGTCCACTTATGCCAATTATCTATTGCTCTATGGGGCCAGGTCAGAGGCCAAACCATATCTGCCATATCTGTCAGTTTCTCCATATAAATCTACTTTGTGTACAACCACGTAAAAGGCTTGGATCCCGTTGTGTGATCCCCGCTACTGCCGTTACCCAGGTTGTTTGCATCTGACCGGGGCTTGATCCCGCTACTCGGCAGATATGGTTTGGCCTCTGAATAAGGGATTTTATGTGCAAACATTGTTAGGTAAATAATAAATAAATAAATAAACAAATCAATCAATCACTCAATAATTTTTGTTAAATTACTCAGCGAATACCAGGCATTCAGGAGCCGCGATTTATCAGGATTGATCCCTACCGGCGCTTTAAAGGCATAGGCTTTAAAGTCGTAAAGGGGCCCTTCACCGGCTTCCATTAAATATAGGGCCCTTCAGGTCTGGCGTTCCGGCTCACCGATATATATCCTTCCCTGCCCCGATTCCTAGCCAAGAAGGCCCTGCACATTTTGAGGAGAAACAAGGCAGCTCCCAAGCATTACCGGTGCCAGTTCCGGCGAAAAGCCAAGATCCTAAATCGGGCGCAGACGGTAATGGAACCCAGACACCGGATGTCCGAGGGGACAGTAGCAGCGCACTATCGGATCATGCTACGAGTACGTTGTAAATTTTTGATTGCAATTTAAATGTGTTAAAGTATTAAAGGATAGGCCTATATGGGATAAAACAAATGTCTCAGGTGCGAGTTGAACTGGTGACCGTTCGCTTGACAGTCAGTCGCTCTACCAACTGAGCTATCAGTGACAGTGATTACCCATAATCTAAAATGTCCCAATGAACATTTACGTATACAGCAATGTGTTTATTTGTTAGATTCATCATACTTGACAGCGTTCCCTCGAGGACGACATTTCCCTCCCTAATTGTAGGTAAAATTCCCTTCCGTTCGAAGAAAGAATGATATTTTATTAATCCATGTCAGGAGAATGAGACTAGCAGGACACTGCCAAAGACATCAAGAGCTGCCACCCAGCAAATTGGTGCTGTGGGAACCAACACATGGGCATCGGTCACGAGGACGTCCTACATTAACATACGTGGACGTACTCAAGAAGGATGCAGGAGCGCTAATTACCAACGAACTGGCCAGATGTATGGAGAACCGGGATGACTGGAAGCGTCGATGGAGGGCTCGTCTGAGGACGACCTAGAGAGAGAGATGATTGGCGACCCTAATAATCATGGTCGGCGATCGGGGGGGGGGGGGGAGTACAACATGTCCCCCAATAGTTGTAACCGTTAGCAATGTCCCCCTATAATGAATAGTTATTTTTAGCGCACATAAAAATTAGTAATACATGGGTCTAATTGTAGTTAATTTTGACACCCCAATTAGCCTGTTGGGCCAACAGAAGGTGGTTAATTTGGCTCACTAATTAATGGCGAACTGGCCGCTAGAATAGACGCTGTTTGGTCTTTAAGCTTACAGAATAAAAATTCATCTTTTATTGAACATAAGGGTACATTTTGTTTAGGGTTGGTTAATGCAATCATAGTCAGTAACGTGTACAATATACCGGTACCGCGTATTGTGATACTGAAAATGGCGTCCAATCTACCAGTCATTTAGCCATTAACTAGTGAGCCAAAGTAGCCACCTCCAAAATTAAGTGTGCCCAGTGGTTCGGTCTTTAAGATTATAGAATAAAAATTCAACCTTTATTAAACATGAAGGGTACATTTTCTTTGGGGTGAGTTGAGCTTATTCAATATTTGTGTATTATAATACTGGATAATGAGGTATACATTGTAGCGGCTAATTACTCACTAATTAGTGAGCCATATTTCCTATTTCCAAGTTCAAGAATGCCCATTGTTATGCTTTGTAAGAATATTGAACAAAATTTACTTATAAATACAGATATTATCAAATTTCGTTCAAAATATGCAAGAACCTTTCTGAAATACGGAGTATTTATTTAACCACCTTGAACTGAATGGATTCTATTTTTTCTGAATACGCGGCTGGGTAGTTTGTGAATCCGTGGTTGGAATTTCTGGCCCAATACGCGGCTAGCTTCAGTATGGAGATTCTCTGTGCACGTCATGTATTGTATGGTAACTACTCACATACTACACAAAAAATATGAAAATGAACAATTAATTAAATGGTACCAGACTACGCCAGCGGATGTTGCCAACCTCGTTACCAACCTTTTCTCCAGCGTTTACCCCGTCCTCACTACTAGACCCTGGTGGGGAAAATCATTTTGGCTACTACAAAATAATAGGCAAAATTAGTTAAAATATTGTTTCTTTAGAATTGTTTTCTTCAAAATATAATGTCCATGTTCGTTTATTTTCAATGCATTAAATATTCATTTTATCAAAAGTGGTCCCCTCTCGCGCGGAAACGACGCAGAAACAAGTTGGGTAACCCCAAGGCAAACACTTACGATAAACACAAAAGAAGTGGCTTGTGAGTTACACTGTAAAAATGGTGTTTAGCATTTAAACACATTTTTAAACACTTAGGCCTAGATTGTACTTACTTTTGTTCACATGTTTAGCCTAAAACATATTTAGATTGTGTTTTTCTGTGATGTGTGTTTGAATGCTAAATATCATCTGAACAGGTGTCAAAAAGCTAAGCACGTTTAGCTTTGTGACATGTACAGAGGATGGCCGTTTAGCATTTAAACGCATTCCTAAACGCGTTTATTTGGCATGTGTTTAAATTCTACTAAGTGACCATCGTACACTAAGGCAGTGTACGCTCTTATAACCCGCCAAATCCAATTGGCTACAAGCACCGGCTAATTTAAAAGATTTCATAATTGAAAACGTCCCATTTAAGGGCAAGGACCAGGGCACCAATAAGCTCATTCCTTCATTGGTTACGTCTCCGTCAAAGGCATGACTGTAATGGGCCGCCAACTTCTGTACCAATCGGGCGGTGCACTCCATGATAAACTCCGATTGTCCACTGTTTGATGTTGTCTTCCTATTTCCTTCGCTGACGTCCATGGGCACGTTTCCCTTCCATGCGTCCCTCAAGCAATGATTTTTGAATGCAGTTGTATCATGTCAATTTTAGTTGCATCATCTGTTCCCTTTCTACCCCCAACTGACCTATAACTTCTTCGTTTGTTTTTCTTTTTGTTCATGAAATACGTCCGATCATGGAGGTAGATGAAAATCCACATCTCAAATGATTGTCCACGCCGGACGTTTATTATAGGGTGGACCATATCGTCACCGTTTTCAAGTAGTGACGGATCGGCCCACACAGCTGCAAATCCATGAGGTGGTTTTCGAACTTTATTTCCTTTCTAAAAAAATCATCCCCTTCAGAAAATAGAAGGATCCTATAGTTGCTACTGTGTATGTAGCCTACAGTGACCGTGTTGGTCACTAACGGTACCTAAGCGGGGAGTTGACAAGAAGTTGACAAGATCAGACTGACAGTGACATGACTGAGGAAGTTATCGTACACCAAAAAATGCCCGAATTTTCATGAAGTAAATATCCTGGAATAATTTGAAGTATATGTCCATCATCATCCATATGGTTATGTTCTCCACCTTACTGGGTAGATAAGATTACATTATTGGTTATATTGAATGAGAAAAAGTGGCGGTCGGCTACCCTGGCCTTAGCCTCCATGGTGTTAACTTTTGTTTTATTGTCAATAATCATGTTATTGTTAATGTATCATCCATGTATGTAATTCACCGCACTCGTGAAATGATGCACTTACTTACCTTTGGCTTAGCATTTCTCGGAAAGCTTACAAAACTATGGCGTATTAATGTTTGCATAAACTTCTAAGTCATACTTGTTACAAAAATAAAAATCACAGTAAAATTGTATGATTTAGGGCCTACTGTGGAGTGTCGTGGCCGAGCGGTCTAGCTTACCGGACTCAAGTTCTGGTGTTAGCAGCAAAATGTGGGTTCGAATCCCGGCCGTGACACAAGTGTCCTTGAGCAAGACACTTAACCATAATTGCTTCTCTCCACCCAGGGGTTAAATGGGTACCTGTGAGGGCAGAGTTGGTTGATTAGCCCTATATGCGCTGTAATGGCAGCAATTGAGCTGTATACTCCCCAGGGAGCTGAGATGGTTTCAGGAATGATTTATGAGCCTTATGAGCAGGGGTAATAATATGCACCTTGAGCACCACTCAGTTGGTGGATACGTGCGCTGTATAAGTCCACACATTATTATTATTATTATTACTGGAAAGTTGGTGCTTGTGAAAGTGGAAAAAGCTGTTTTAAAAAAAAACACTGATTTCTATACAATAGGGATTTACATGACCTCAATTTGTTTTCATGAACATCTGTGGTATGCCGTCAACGAGCTGTTTTCTGTGGAAACCAACATATATGAATTTTTTGCATTTGCAATGATTTTTTAAAGAAATACTGATCCTCAAAATGGACACATTCCTAAATCCTAAAGAAGTGAACGAAGACTACATAATTCGTTGGTGTTTATTTCATCGGCAGTGGAAAATTATTGAGAAAATGAAACATTATGGTTATGAACAGAAATCTTTTATTTGACAAAATGTTAACATAATTTTTACACATTTCAAAGTTTTAAAGTACTTTTTGCAAAAAATTTAACCACTTTCCATTTTATTGGTCTTTCAAGAACATTGATTAAAAGTTTTGAGAGCTTCTCCAAATTATACTATTTTATTTAACAAATCGAAAACAATTTTTTTTTTCAAGATTAAAGACAATTTTACAACCATCTGGAATAAGATGAAACATGATTCAACTGTTTTTCTTCTTGGGTACATTTTCTGTGCCCCCATCAACTTTAACAGTTTGGAGGTGAGTCATTATACCAACATCAATTTTTTGATGACCACAATTATGTGCATCTCAAAAAACGACGTTCAAGACGTCCACGCATATGATCATGCATTGAAATTCAGCATTTTACAAGAGAATCCTTCAATTAAACAAACTGAAACACCAAACTGCTAATTTCATTTGTAAGTTACTGTCCAGTTGATTATATAACCTGAGGTGCCTCATTTAGGGTAAATTGAGGATACATCGTCATGATCGTTGATTGATACATGGAGGAAGGAAAACCTCCTCATCAATGATTGATATGACCTCCCAACTTCCATAACTATACACAATACAGTTATACACAATTAAGAAGTCCTTGTTGTTTGCTTTTTCTCAGGAGCATGCCTCACAAGGAACTCTAGCTATTTATTTTTATTGAATATTTATAACACCTGTTTGAATAATTATCTGTTTGATTTTAGTAAGGTATGAATATTGATTAGTTGGCCCTGTGCCAAGACCCCAGTAGGCCATGGTTGAATAGGGTGTCCATTCTAGCTTTAGTCCAGTGGTGTCAACAACAATGGTAAGTGTACCCTCAAGCAAGACTCCTAGTAGGAAAATTTACATGTTAACAGGATAGATTTAAATAAGAAAAGAATGGTACAATGTGTATGTAGATGAGATGGTAATGAGATGGTTTTGAGAGGGAAAGTTTTGGAGGGAAAAGGAGAGTCTCCAACTAGATCGTTCTTTATGAGGTTGCCAAGCTCTGCTGTCCTGCTGCATGTTATTGCTGATAAATCAAGATCTGGATTTAAAGATCATAACCAAAATACACAGCGATATTTTGCAGTAATATATTCAGAGCACATCAAGGCCAAATCCAGGGCCATGGAAATTCTACTTTGGCAAAAGGGAGACAGGCTGGAGGATTCAATCGTCAACCGTAAGTTATCACATTTATCCTATAATTTCTTCAGATTGAGCAAAGATACTTTTAACAGATCTGGTAATTTTCTAAACTTACAAATTCATTTGGTACCAGTGTAACTTAGACAAATCTTTAAGTGTCAAGAAGTATTTACTCCAAGAATTGGAAGAAGTAATTGGAAGAAGTAATTGGTAGTCACCTAATCAACTTGTATGAACTTATTAAAATATAGAAGTCTGTATAATTATTTGTAATTTTGATGTGTGTATTCGTAATCAGCCAAAATTATTCCCAAGTTTGATGAACTGAATTTTCAAATGGCCTTGTAAAGAGTCGATGTGAGAGGGCGCACTCCATGCGTATGTGTTTCTTCTATACTACCACTGGCACTAGTACTTGGAATCTAACGTTACAGTGTGGTACATGAGAATGATGTCAATGAGAATCGCCCAAGTTATTTCCCCTGTAACAAGGAAGGGAAAGGGAGTAGAGACCCCGTTCAGACAGCCACGCAAGTACTTGTGAAATGAACTGTATTATTATTATTAACGTTAATAATATAGAATTGTTACTCGATACTGCGGAGTATTCAAGGTAAACTAAAATTACATTTGTGGAGTAACACGTTACTGACTGTAGTGACTGGTTATAGTATTAGTAGGTAAATAATAGAATACAACCGCCATTTTTTCTATCCAAAATATGACAAATTTCACAGATTTTTCCTTCAAAAGATGATAGAGGATTCACTTAAGGAGAGGAAAGTGTAGTCAAGCGATGATTGGAAACGACATGTTGTTGGGAGATTTTGAGCAAATGAATATGTGTACATACAATGAGCTGTCGGCCATTTTGTTGTCTGCTAAAATACATGTAAGAGACATTGTGCATAAGTGGCAGTTGGATACGACAGAGTAGGCTTGATGCTGTTTCTGTAGGAATGAGAAGTAGTAGTAGAGGTAGTAATTGATGAAATTGTGAATTTGGAAATGGCAGTGACAAAGTAACATTATTTGGATTAACCCTCCTATAGGTTTAACACTCAAAGTCAAAGACACTCAAAATGTGTATGTAACTCCCAACCCATTGACTTTGTGCAGTGCACTCAAGGAGGTCAAACCAAAACCAAGTACATACACAGCTCTGTGTGACTCTGTGGTTTGACCTATTGCCAATGCAATCAAAAATACTCAAGTGAGTGTCTGTGGGTGCGTGCTGACTGGGCAAAATTTCAGCCTGGGCATAGGAGGGTTTTGGAAACAGAAGTAGTATTTGGTATAATCATATCAACGATAATATTATTCCAGTAAAAATTCACAACCCTATACTTAACTGTAATTAATTATGGACCCTCAAGCTTGAGAATATTAATGATATTTGTTGATGGTTTATTAAGGAATACATATTTTTATTTAGAATAAACTACGTGAAAACTAACCATATTTGTTAATCGTGCATTATGTACTGTTGTTTGAACACTAGAAGTGAAAAGGTCAAAATGTTCTGACAGCATGTAATTTTGAGAATCTGTAGCTAACTTAGCTCTTAAAAAATAAATGCAAAAGGGTAATTCCACGGTTACTCACATTTTGTAGGTATTCGGCCCACTCTTATTATGCCATCATTTCCTTACTTATAAATTTCACTCATCAATGTTTTCATAGTAGTTGCATTATGACCAGACCTTACTCAGCACAAAATAATAATTTAAACAAATTGTTATAGGTATACCCAGTTACATATCAGAAAAAGTGCTGGTTACTCACGTTACATTTTTCGGACATGCATAAAACGTCAACTGGCTTTATTCAAAAAGTGTCCTTATACCAAGTATTCTTGGAACAAAGTGTTATATTTATATAAGTGTTATATTTATGCTTATAAGCATTCAGATATGTTTTGGTTTCCACAGACAACAGCTAGCAGACAACATAACTGTTAGAATATTAAAATCACAGATGAGGTTAATGTACTCTATGTACATCCCTGGATATTTGTATTTGCTTTTGAGTCCATTGCCATTACAGCCCTGACCATAATAGAGTTGGGACACGTGTACACGAGTATAAATTCACTAAATTTGTCAAATTCACAAAACGTGAAAACGAATCCTACAGTACATTTAAAAATTGGGGGTCATACTAAAAGGTGTCATGCGGTGTCAAGGACTGGATTCACTGTCAAGACCTACATATCTCCAGGCATCAAGGGTTTTACCATCACAACGAGTAAAAATAGCTGACTTACATGTGAAATATGGCTAAATACCTAGAGGAAGCGTTAATGTGATATATAAATATTTTTGGGAATTATAAAAGACTTATTACCATAAAAACTGCATATAAGCTTGAAAAACGTTAACATTTTATGACATTTTGCCTATTCCCTGATTGGTCATGTGCATAGGACTGTACCATTTCTCCAGCAGGGTACTTTTTTAATTGAGAACTTACGATGTGAAGGATATTTTTACTTCCTTTGAGATGCAGATATTTATTGTTGGTAATATAAATGTGAGATGCTTAGTGCAATATTATCACATAAGAACATAACCAGATGAATAAGGTTTATAATATTTACTAATAATATATCAACAGTTTCTTATATTTATCAAATTATATTTATTAAGTTCTTTGAGAAAGAACCTGCTAGGTTTGAAACCTAAGGCCAATAACTAATATTTTGCATTTATACTACAGGTCCTTAATAATTTCAACCCACCTGCACCTAGCTTAAAAACACAGTGAAAATCATATATTTTAAATACAAATTCAATATTTATATATATCAAAATGAAATACCAAAATCAACTGAATATAAATAACAACATTAAATATCTGCATTACAAAGTACTAGTTCTCAACTGACAAAAAGTATGTTGCTGGAAAAATGGTACAGTCCTATGTGCATGATCTATGACCTACATGTATGCCCATGACCGAAAAGGGAAGAGGAAAAATGGCTGCTTAAAATATTAACATAAATGTCAGATTATTGCTGTATTTTGGATTATTATCTGTACTAAATGCGGACAATCCGTCTGCATCATGTAATTTATTAGTGGTAACTATTCGTTTACACGTGTACATGGTCTGTGTCAAAATGTGTACACGTTTCGCAAATTAAATATAAATGCCAAGCCAATACCATAATGCAACTGACAAAAATGCCACCTTGTCCCATCGCAAAACTCCCCATCGCAGTAATGCCCCATCACCATTTTGTATGGGTTTTTGCTGGGCATGATCATGATCCCATATGACTAATTTACAAGATCCCATCAATACTGATTGGTCTTCGTTGTTATGCCTCATCCCCAGGGCTTTTGAGCAGTAGGCCTATCAAACCTACTAACGGGATAGAGCTGGGGATTGATACCTCACTATGGGTTAGCTATAAACGGCTGCCCATAACCCAACTATGGACTCCGTCTCTGTATACACTATCACCGTAGTACACGAAGGTGATAGTCCAACCTGGACTAGGTTGTACATCTTGTTGGCAAAATTGCTCCTAGGAATACTTTTTAAGTTAGTATTTAGACGATAATTTATAACATTCAAATACTTTATCATCTCAAATTGTAAACTAAAAAAGTTTTTAAAATGTGTCGGTTTGTAAAAAAGAAAATCAGATTTAGAATGTTGGGTAAAATGTCTGTAAAGGCATCCATACCTGAAACAAGAGATGTGTGCTCGTGAAAGTTTCAGCTTATTTCGTCATTTAAGAGAAAATTGTGAAAATGCATTTAGATTATTTGTAGCGTATTCATTCTGATGAATCATTAGCTGATGATCCATTTCAGATTGGAATTATTCTTACAGTTTCCTCGTAAATAATTTGTCAGGATTATTCTGCCTGAATAATTTGTCAGGACGGATTGTTTGGTAACAACGACATCTTAAAACCAATTAAGCTTGTATCTTTTCACGTAATTACCAATGGTGTACACTCAATTTAACCTTTATTATATTACCATTTTCTCATTGTTACAGAGGAAACATTGTGTTAATAAATGTGGCCTTACGCAGATTTTTGGAAGTGGCTTTTCCTTAAGGATATTTATTAACTTTTGTTATTGGCACTCGAAACTTCTTACGTTTAATATTTAATTATTTGATATATTCAATATATTCAGTATATTTAATATTATGTAAAAGGATAATGACCAGATTTGGGCGTGGTCACAGGTGATAAAGGAACGAGCCGAAGGTGAGGTCCTTTATCTCCGTGGCCACGCACAACCGGTCATTATCCTACAGTAAAGTCCAAGCGCTAATCTTTTATTCCCATTAATAAATGCCTGTATAGATTCAGTTTAAAAAAATTATAAATAAATAAATAAATAAACAAATAAAAACTATTTTTAGGAAAAATAGCAATGGGCATCTCCACGTTTTGAGGACACGCGAGTCAGTGTGATGCGAAACAAACTTCGTCACCCTGTTTGGTGACGGACATACGCGCTGCTCTAATTTTGATAGGCCTTGTCTTTACCATCCGTTGATACACCCCACGTGATTACGTTTCGCCCAATCAGATTTTCTTATCTGTCTTGGGCACAGCGGCGTAGCCGCCAGGACTTTTTCAGTGGGGGGGGGGGGGCACGGGGGAATTGCTTTTCAGTGGGGGACAGGGGTATTGTTTTTTTTTCCCTTTTCTTTTTCTTTTCCCCCCAGCCCCCGTGGCTACGCCGCTGCTTGGGCATTTATGAATGGTATTTATTACATGTGCTGTTTTTTATTAAAGTAACGTCAAACGTAGCGACATTATATTGTTCATATTAAAGTTTCAGCTTTGTGTATACTCTTAAAACTAAGGTGTTGAATCAACCAGGTTTTAAAAGTTCGATGAGTGACAACTCTTTATAAAGTTGAATTCAACAACAAGTGTTGAATTAACATGGAGTCAAGTTAAGTCTAAATTTATCAATGTTAATGCAACATTTTTAAAAGTTAAATCCAACTTTATAAAGAGTTGTCACTCACCGAACTCTTTAAAATGTTATTTTCACACTTTAGGTTTAAGAGTGTATTAATGTTAAATAGACAATCAATATATACCCAGAGAACGTGTATCGATGATGAATTATTATTAAATTGATACAACAGTAGTTTATGGTAGGATTAAATAAAGCCTTATTCCAGTCGTTTAATTTAAATAAATTAAATGTTTGACAAAGTCCATGATGATGTTAAACTGTGATTTTGCGGTAATGTATTGACATACTACAGTTCATGACAGTTTCGAGTTTAACACATTTGGCTTAGTAGAGCTTCGGTGTATCTTTGGTAATTTGAGTAAGGAATACATAGTTATATAATACATTATGTAGCACACAATAAACACATTGTATGCCAGATATATAACTTAGTTTCATTCAAGATTTCAATAATCACAGATTGAAAGTCAAGCTTAAAAAATGCAAATCATTTAACATTCCAGAGGAATTGACATATGGTTAGCATGTAGCCTGTGGGCTGGGGGGGGGGGGGTCTCTAAACACATGTCCTAAACACGAAAAAGACGTGTTCTGGCCAACTATTTGTTTGCCCTCATATTGAGTTTAGCTGAAACTTTTTAGCAATAGGGGTAGAAAAAGATCCGACATCTCGCCATTACTCCATTATGCTTTGACCTTTTATAATGTAACTTGGTACAATTAATGTTCAGTCGTGTTTCGTCATGATTACGTCATCGGTTCTCATGAAAACGACCGCTATAATTGCATGTATATTATGCATATTTTTAATTATTGGGATTTGCAGAAAAATACCTCAGTATAAGTCATTTTAATTTTTATAGCTGCCACAAAGAACACAACATTAATTAATTAATGCCTTAAATGGGTTTATTCATGTAACCACAAATGTAACCACTAATGTAACCACAAATATGTTTTAACTTGGAAGTTCTTTGAATTTTCTATCTCTGTGAGCACATTTTAGCCCCCGTGGTATTAAGCTTAGTTGGATGCCCATGGCTTTGACCTACATTAATCAAACTTGGCACAATAAATGTGCATTCACATGTCATTGGTTGCCATGGAAACTACCTCAAGAGGGTGCATATTATGCGCACATGAATTAATGGATATAATTATTTCTTATTTTTAGCCATTGTAGTACTCTAGTTATCACTATGGGGATAAAGTATCATTAAGTTTTACTTGGCAATGATTTGTTAACTGTAATGTAAAGAAAACGAACGATACATTTGTAAATATTTTGATAATGGGTCTCTGGAGCTCATTGTTTAAACCCCTATCATGTCAAATTCAGCTGGGAATCCTTAGCATTTGGAGTGGGAGGGGAGTACACAAACCTCCATTACTCCAGCATTCCTTGACCTACATTAATAAAACTTGACATTAAATGTTAATTTATATGCCGTCAGGATGACGTCGTTGCTTGCCATGAAAACTACATATAGAGGGTGCTGTATTTGGATGAATATTACGCACAAATTAACAAATGGTTAAACGTATTTCATATTTTTAGCCATTGTAGTACACTATAGGGATAATCTAGTACACTGTAGGGATTAAACAAACCTCCATTATTCTGGCATGCTTTGACGTACGTTCACAAAGTTTTAATGTTCATTTATACGTTGTCAATATGAAATCATTGGTTTCCATGGAAACTACTTCGACGTGTTCTGGTTCATTGCTGACTAGGTCCTTGTCTGTAAGAAGAAGCTTCCTGTTTGGGATGGTGAGTCCACCTTTACAAGGAAGCCTCATTGCAGATCCAGGCTGTATGGGAGCACCAAATCAATATGTTGGAGTTATGAAACCTCCTAAAAGGACTGCTGTGATGTATGAGCAAAGGCATCTGCCTGTCGGCAATCCATCTGCCATCCAAACTAAGTGACACACGTGTTATTTTCGGGAAGGCTTTTCCAATGGAAGGTCACTCCGAGCTGGTTTTAGGCACACAGGAAATCATCAACCATCACAGGAAATCATCAAATAGGGGTGGGTCGAACGCACCCTGTGATTGCATTAAGATACGATCTTAATTTCACTGCTTGCCTGTGGAGCTCTGTAGGCTGTATACCTAGCCTCTTCTAGGGATGAGTCGAAGGCACCCAGTGACTGTGCGCAGGGTATTGTTCAGGCTCCTGTCCACCACAGGAGTATATTTGGTTGTTTGCTACTGCACCACACAGGAGAGCAGAATTCATCAGAAATGTACATAACAACTATATTGAAAGTGCATAGGATAGCACTGGCCATACAGCACACTGATGACAGCACAAAGGCGCTCCGGGGAGCACCATATCCTTTTGGAGGAGTTTTGAAAAGTCCTGAAGCCTTAATACTTGTTATCCATAGGTGTTGCCAACAAATGACTTCATTAATTTGTTCACCTGCATGTCCCAACATACCTTGGTGTGAAGTTACATAGTTCTGTTGCATGCCACCAATATTTGGCTAGCCAGTGTGATATTAAGGTATTAGCTTAGCAGCGCCCTATACCACCATGTGCATGCCGTTCAGTCCCGTTCAATGCCGTCCTGTGCCGGATTTTGTCCAGCTTGTACCAGCTTGTGCTGTATGCCAGAACTAGGACAGCTATTTAATGTACTTTCAATAGAGCGTTTGTGTACATTTCTGCTGAATTCTGATCTTCTGTGTGGACAGGAGCCTGAACAATACTAAGATCGCATCTGAATGCAATATTTGCGGATGAAATGCATTCATGTTTGGAGTGAACACATATTACACCTGTACCAAAAATCAGGTCGGAGTTGGATAAGCCTTCCCAAAAATAAAACATATCTCATTGAGTTTTGATGACAGATGAAATGCTGACAGGCAGTGCCCATGTTAGGGGAAGCCACATTTCAGGATGGGATGCGGAACAAGTGCTACAATGCTGGCCTATATTCCAACACTGTTTTATTGTCTAACTTTGTGAGGATACTGTATCCTTTCAGAAGTCCCTTTCAGGAGGTTTCATAACTCCAACATAGACAGTGATCTAGTCAGTAATAAACCAGAAAATGTAGTACAACTTAGAAAAAGTTTCCATGGAAACAAATGATGTCATCTTCACAACATACATGAACATTAAATGTGCCAAATGTTATGCATGTAAGTCAAAGCATGCCGGAGTAATGGAGGTTTGTTTAATCCCTCCCACTCCATATGCTAAAGATTTTTGTCTAAACAAAGGGCTGATAGGGGCTTTAACACTGATATTCAGAGACAACTTAACCCAAGATTTTCAAATTTATCCTTTGTTTTGCCTACACTAGAGCTGACATTATTTTCAGTTACAAAATTAATTAATGACACATTATCCCTATAGTGTACTACAATGGCTAAAAATAAGAAATACATTTAACCATTTATTCATTTGCGCATAATATTCATCCAATATAGCGCCCTCGATAAAGTTTCCATGGCAACCACTGACACCATCCTGACGACATATAAATTAACATTTAATGTATCAAGTTTGATTAATCTAGGTCAAATCATGCCGGAGTAATAGAGGTTTATGTAATCCCTACCACCCCAAATGCTAAGGATTCTCGGCTGAATTTGACATGGTGGGGGCTTAAACAAGCTCTGGAGACCCCTTAACAAAATATTTTCAAATTTATCTTTCGCTTTTCTTAATGATACGTAATGATACTTTATCACCATAGCGGTAACTTGTGTACTACAATGGCTAAAATAAGAAATAATTATATCCATTAATTCATGTGCACATAATATGCATCCAAGTACTGCGGCGTCTAGAGGTAGTTTCCATGGCAAGCAATGACATCATCTTGACGACATATGAATGAACATTAAAACCCTGCGTTGGAGCATGGTGCTATTTCATTTAGTCCGTTTGTAAACAATTGTTGTTTACTACGTCATTGAAAACTCAAATTCAGCCACTTTGCATAAGTTCTCTATTGATATAGTGCCTGATAACATGGTAAAAAAAATTCAACCTGGGGTGAACCATTGACCAGGTATGCAGCTTTCAAAGTAAACCGTCCCCCTTGCCTGCAGACTACCCATTGAAACAGCCGCTATCCACTGACCCAGATCTAACCCTCTGATAAGTGGAACCATCTGTTTTTACCATCAGGCTGTGCTGTTTGATGTCTTGCGACAGCTAGGCAGTTTCAATAATCTCCCACCCCCCAGGCAGAGCGTCTGGGTTCTGTTACATGCTGGAGAGATAAAGTAGACGGCTATTTACTGTTTGACTAGGTTATACAGCAGAAAGATACACTACCGACTGTTGTGTGTCATCTGGGTGTCATCTGGTGTCATCTGGGGGTTGAAAATAATCCTAGACATAGCTGGGCATGTGTGGAAGTCATTTGGATGTAAAAAATCAATGGGAAATGCCGAGATAACAATGTTATTATAATTAAAACTGTGCGGCGAGTGAGCCCTACTGTTTTTTACAGTAGGTAAATTAGGGTGCCGCTGAAAAGAGGGATGCTGCCAACGTCGGCCATATAAAACTTTATATTTGGAATGAAATTGTTTTCTTGGGTCAAGAGGATGTCAATAAGTCTGTTTACACCATTTGAGAAGGGATTGTGTACTCCTATATGAATGTTTTATACGCTATTCAAACGGACTAAATGATTTAGTACCATCATACGTTCGTGTGATTATATTGCGATAATGCACCGCAGTTAATGTAGGCCAAAGTATGTTCGAGAAATAAAGGATTACTCAATATGTAGTGCCATGGACATCCAATTGAGCTTAATACCATGATGACTCAAAAGTAAACAAATCCAGAAGTAAAAAAATCCAAAAAACTTCCCAGTTAAAACATTTGTGTAGTTACATTAGACATGAACAAACCCATTTAAGGCATAAATTAAATATAATAAATTATTTTGTTCTTTGTGGCAACCATAAAAACTAAATTACTTATACTGAGATATTTTTCTGCAAATCCCAATAATTAAAATATGAATAATATACGTGCAATTTCATGAGAACCAATGACGTAATCATGACGAAATATGACTGATCATTAATTGTACCAATTTACATTATAATAGGTCAAATCATGATGGAGTAATGGCGAGATGTCGGACTTTCTTCCACCCCTAGTGCTACGAATTATCAGCTTGGCTCATAATGAGGGCAAACAAATAGTGGGCCAGAACAGATAATGTAACCCATAATGTTCACTGTTAACATCTTTTCTCGTGTTTAGGACATCCAGAGGAACAAAAGAAAATTGGTGGCGTTGGGTTATGGGGGGGGGGGGCGGTGAATGGTAGACCCCGCCTGCCCATAGACTAATATTGATATACTTTCAAAACTGACAAACAATTAATTACGTTACATTTAGTTGTTACTCAGATCATGATACACAGATAATTGGAGTTAATGTAACCTACATTGATACATGTATTATGTGTTACTCAAGTGTTTTAATTTCAGCTTCTTTATTATGATTAAGTATTTACTGTAATTGATTATTGCTCTCAAGTATTTTTTGCCAGTTTTTTTAATTGTAATGCGTAATTAAACCCTTCAAAAGCTAAACAAAATAAATTGGTATTATTGGTATGTAACGTATGTTCATTTCAACTCCATGTTTCAAAAATAGTATTAAAACTAACCTGTGAACGTTTCACCAAAAAGTGCTCAAGTTTCTAAGAAAACGACGAAATACTGATACATAATTTTTATGTTTATTATATTTTAAAGCAAAATTGCAGGACGGAATTATTTTTGGAAATTCGACATTCTTTTTTTTCTTTTTTTCGAAGAATGAAAACACTTCAGACGATATTGTTTCTCAGGTTGATCACTACGTGTACCTGTTTCGGTTTAATATTTAATGAGTCTTGAATATTACTCTTGGGTACATCCAAGCTCCACTTGTCTGCAAACATATTAATAATTAGGTGTAAATAAGTTTTCCCCTTTGATGAAAACTATTAAAGGGGGACTGTTACGGTTGCAGTTTGCATCATCATAAAACCCTTTGTCCTGTACTTCATCAGTTGACCATTAAACCTTTGTTCTATTCTTTTGGATGCCAGTGCTGGACAGCTAAACCTGTTATTGTTATGTAAGCAAAAATGGTAGTTGGGTGTTCTGAGTTTATAAGGTTGGTGCCGTCTGCAGCAGGTTCTCCTTTTTAACTCGGGGACCTCAGGGACGTGATGCTGACCGGTGCTGCAACGGGAGCTAGAAACGTGACGATCTACTTGGGTGTGGCCCGGTGTGACCTATTGTGACTGTGAGTTGGAATTGGAACTATCTATCTTGACTGGTGGACAGTGCCTGACTCCCCAATCCCGAGCACCTGAGTGCTGTTAACTGAGCCTCCTGTTTCTATTAATATTGTTAATTAAAGATGCAGGCTCATCAAAAACAAGAGCAACATTTACAATAGCGCCCTCTGTCGCTCGCAATGAGAAAGTTTTTTTTAAATGTTGTTGTGGCTGTTCTGAGAAGGCTCGTTACACCCTCTGCTGACACGTGCAGCAGTACACATACATGACAGTTGTCATAATGATAGCGTCTTGTGATGAAGCGGAGCCGGAGGTTGCGCCGTATGCTGGTGAACCTGTCACTTGTGCTTGCAAGAACACTTGACAGAGAGGAAAAATTGGAACACGGGGAGCTTGCCCATGGAAGAGTGTTTTACAGAAATGCAATTGTAGCACAAAGAAAAGGAAGTGCAGCAATAAAAGCCAAGTAAGCATTAACTTTCTTTTTTCCTAGTTTTGAATCAGCTGCATCTATATTGAATCACTAAGACAATTAGCGTCGCTGTCGAATGGACAGGGTTTAAAAAACATAATAAATTAGCCCCTCCCCCTTCCATCCTCATTGGATACCTGCACTTTCCGGCAAGCATCCTATGTTACCGTGGTTGAGAACACCTCCTTCGTGTCCTCCTGTACATTGCCATGTGAAGAGCATTCCCGAACCAATTGACTTTAAGCAGTATGAAAGGGGTAATTTGCATCCCTTTCGTTTGCATGTATTTCCGTGGGCAAATCTGACAAGGTGCATCAACTGTAATGTATAGGTGACAAACTTCTTGTCCTTAGTTAATCTGCCAAGTTCCTCAAAAGAAAAGTTGGAGAACTCTGACTCGTCGCCTTCTTCCTGACAATCGTCATCATTTCAGATGGTTTCATCCAAGGTAAAGTCCAGCACTTCCTCTTCCATCGACTGATTAAGACAAGAGTGGCTCCAAGAAAAAGACATACATGTATATTAATGTTATGAATACGGTGCTCATCGTGGACATTATCCCTATTTTTTGTTTAAAATAACTTTTCCCAACTAAATATGGTATTAAAGAATAAAGGTTTGAGACTAACTTCCTCCCAATACCACGATTCATTTGTTAAAGAAAAATGTCTTTGTTTATTTCTTATTTCATTTATTTATTTAATTTAATTATTGATTGATTGATAAAAATACTCCCAACTGTCTGCTGTGTACGTCACTTCAATTAAAATGCATAAAAACATGTGATTATATTGACCAAGTGAAATTAAATGAGCATGACATGACATTATCATATAAATAAAATACTTAGAAATTAATTTTTTCCCTTCATTATGAAATGCTTTGAATGACATATGATGTTATTAAAATCATTTCTTAATGGAAAAAACAAAATTGTTATTGAGTTACCTGATATGAACATCTTCAGGTGTTTGGTCTTCAGGCCCTGTCATCTGATCATCTTGTGTATTAACTTATGATGCAGCAGTTGATTGCCTTGATCTTCATGTACATGTAAGTATTGTGTAAAATTAGACAATTTGCAAAGTCAAAAAGGTATTATTCGCAATAGACTTCTCAGAGGTCAGTGAACAAATGATTATAACTCCCCAACCCCTCTCATTATATAATTATTTATTGCCATGCAGTGTTGCAATGTACATTACATGTGTATGCTTGAGTGGTTTTCTTCAGGAAGATCTGATTGATATTTGATAAGTAATAATGTGTGCCATAAATTGTACTTACCGTTCTGAATTAGTGTCTGGTGACAGTATTAAACCAAACAGTCTCTTTGCGCTTGGCCTTATTATTGGAGTCGATGCCAATATTGGACTGTCTTGATAACTGAAAGTAAACACAAAACATTTAGGGTATGATGTTTAAAGTATCTTCACTTCCGCTCTTAATAATTGCAACCCTTTGTAAGTGCACATGGTAAGTGTAAGTAAAGTAGTATATTTCTGTCATACTGCAGTGCAGGGGTACATTCCAACTAACGTAACAAATAACAGTGTATTTTTAAATTAAACCTATTAATTTTTTTAAAACCTACTTTGCTATGTTTTAATTGGCAAACTAAATATAAGAAGAAAATAAAATAAAGAAAAAAACATTTAAAAAACACAGTTTTTCAAGGAAAACACACAGGGTAAAAATATATTTTATATCAATTATTTAATGTACTTTTAATTACTTGCCATAAAACATGACTGTGTTCGAAAACATTTTGGATAAATAATTATAACAACATATCACTTACCTTGTTGAACAAATACTGGGGCTGGTAGAACTAGTACTAGTAGTGGGCCTAGTAGTAGTAGAAGTACTTGAACATTCCGGTCGAGATGATCCCTGGTCTTGATCGCGAGTACTAGTAGGCACACATGTACATATAGAACATGATTTGTGGACAGTCATCGGATGTTTGATATAGTACTCAGCCGGTCTTGAATTTGTAAAACCACGCTGTTGCCTTAATGTTTGAATGTTGCTCTATTTTTCTTCTTTTACTTGCAGATACTGATACAGATACTGATAAGGAGACTTGCTGGTCCTCGCCTCTTCGTGGCCATTTTATTACAGCGTGATCTATCGTATAAATTACTAAAAGTAAAAGATCGAGCCAGCAGTGTGCAGTGTATGTTTTTCGTTTGTAGCGGCAGCGTTGGGTAGATCGTACCATCTATGATCGTACATAGTGTACAATACAAGCGTAATAGCTATCTCAGCAAGCCGCA
This sequence comes from Zoroaster sp. YZ-2022, assembly GCA_029582265.1. Taxonomy (NCBI): domain Eukaryota; kingdom Metazoa; phylum Echinodermata; class Asteroidea; order Forcipulatida; family Zoroasteridae; genus Zoroaster; species Zoroaster sp. YZ-2022. The sequence goes on along the minus strand of CM055818.1, from coordinate 25,218,136 downwards.
CACACCATATCACATACACAGTGCACAGACCCATAGCTGCAGTAACTGGGCTATTAAGACTGAGCTCGCATAAATAAAGAGCTTGCGCCCTTCGGGATTGTAAGAGCTGGCCGTCACAAGGGCAAAGGTGACTTTTTGTGGCACGAATTTGTCCGTCGCGCATTGACGAGCCTGCATCTTTAAGTCGAATATTCAAGTATCATTGTGCAAACCAGACCATCTTTTGAGTCATTGTTATTGTTCCTCTTAATACCTGTAATTGTCATTGTATAATAAAGTATTTAATGTTGTTATTATGTCAGAGAATGACCCAACGTTGGTATTTCGTTAGTTGCTAGTTGTCTTATTTCCTTATATTCACGGTCGTTTTCGTATTTTATTATGTCTACCGTACCTATTTACATGGGCGGCGATTTCTTGTAGATTGTGTTGGGGGACGCGTCGGTGGGGATCTGACCTGACCCCTGACCTACCCCGGTCCCCACTCTCTTAAATATTCAGATTGAAATTCAGTCCAAGCGATTGAATATAGTAACATATATTTCAAAGTCTGTCCCTGGTTTCAATCGGTTGGAGTGATTTTCAATCTCAAACTTTTACAGTGTGACACCCCTTCCTCCGTCATGCCCAGTGATTTTTGTTTTACTTTTTTCACTACTAAAAATATTCTGGAATTTCTCAACCTTTTTTGAAAGCGCGCATTATATTACTGTGGTATATTTTAGAGGCAAAAATATCCAAAACGGTAATAGGAGAGTCTTGAATCAAAATACAGTCACTAGATAGCTCTCAAACCATCAAAACAAGAGTGCCTCTATAATAATTAATCGCCTTGAAAACTGTATTCATGATATTCGCATTTGGATGAAGAAAAATTTCTCAAAACTCAATGATGATCAAACTGAATTTGTGCTATTTGGTCAAAAACTATCTAAGATTTCTATTCCAAATATTGTCATTAGTGAATCTCATGTGCAATCTTTTTCTCAAGCAAGAAACCTAGGAGTTATCTTTGATGCAAACATGACACTTAAGCCTCATATTTCAAATGTTACTTGCACCGCAGCATTTCACCTTAGGAACATTATAAAATTACGCAAATATCTTAATTATGATGCAACATAACAAATTGTTCATTCCTTCATAACATCTCGTCTTGATATGGCAAATTCACTCGGCTTTATGAACTTCCACAGGATCAACTACGACGATCAACTTCAAAAGATTCAAAACACTGCTGCACGTATTGTGACTCTCTAAAAAATCATGTCATATCACCCCCATTCTGAAAGATCTGCATTGGCTGCCAATATCAGGCGTATTATTTATAAATCTTTGAACTCCTAGGCAAAATGGTGTGAGACAGCCATGTATCTTCAAGGCATGCGGAACATGCTTTACCATAACATGCATGTAATATGTTATGTCTTTTGCCAGATATGTTGTGGTGTACAGCTTCACCCATTGTTCTGCCCTATTCTTAAACAAGACTATTTCATTTTCTGTCAAGTTTTGTTTCATTATATACATAAGCTCTTTAAAGTCTTTCCAAATTGTCTTAATCTCTTGAAGTTTACTGTGCCACGGGATGAGTTCCTGAAGTTTGATGCTACTCTGTATCTGTTTGTGCTCGGGTCCACTGAAGTCACGATACTCCACCATTTCATTCCCTTTATTTGTCCCAAAGTGCCAGTCAATAGCTAAGCCTTGTATGAATGTTTCAAATTTGATGATGTTTTTGCATTTGGATTTATCAACATTCACTTGATTTTTGGTGATGTTATCTTTCGTTCATAATTCTTGAATCAATTTTTCTCACCAACTGATCAGAAATTCTTAAAAACAAATGAAGTATATCCATTATCACATTGTCATATTCAAAAGAAAACATTGGTGCACATAATTATACAAGCATAGTTCTTAATCCTTGTTCCCGGGCGCTCTGACAATTCTCTGAGATGTCTTCCATCGTGCGTAGGTTACATTCTCTATCAACATCAACAAACTTATCTGAGGGGCACTTACACCATAGACAGCAGTACTTGCTTGAACATGAACCAATACCCATCATTTCATTCATGTACTTTAAGTCTGCACAAAAACAAAACTTCACATGTAAGGTATTTCCTTCAAATTAAATTGAATTCAAGTTTTGGACTGTAGTTACAACATTTGCCAAAATAGGTTTGAGTTCCATGTATTTTTACTTTCAATTTAGATCCAAAACCAGTTCCATCTCCACTAATTTTGACTTTAATCGTTTCACCATCAGAAAGACCCCAGCTAGCAATGGATCTGGGACCCATATGGGTATGAACTTGTCTAAATTGGGCTGCAGTATGGGACCCATCTGGGCAGCCCATCTTACACCCACATGGGTTATGTGGGTGGGATATGGGGCCCACCTAGCACAGTTGGGACCCAGTTGGCATTTGCACCGTGGGCACCATCTGGGACCCATGCGAGTATGATCTGGTCACAATTGGGCTGCCCAGATGGGACCTATCTGGGTAGCCCAGCTTACACCCACATGGGCTATGTGGGTGGGATACGGGGCCCATTTAACCCAATTGAAACCCAGTTAGCATTGGTACCGTACGGCTACCCAGATAGGTCGCAGATAGGTCCCATCTGGGCAGCCCAGTTGTGACCAGATCATACCCACATGGGTCCCAGATGGTGTCCACGGTGCAAATGCCAACTGGGTCCCACCTGTGCTAAGTGGGCCCCATATCCCACCCACATAACCCATGTGGGTGTAAGATGGGCTGCCCAGATGGGTCCCATACTGCAGCCCAATTTAGACAAGATCATACCCATATGGGTCCCAGATCAGTTTATACAGTGACGGAAGCACATTTGAACATATTGCCATTTCTTGGTAAGGTGTGTCAGGGATACAGAATCTGTCTTTGTTTTATCAACAGTAAGTGTCTCAGGTAGGCCTTCTTCTGCTGTAGTTGGGGTGTCACTGATGCTTACACAGTTACAGTACTGGTCTGCCACCACTCGTGTCATTGGAACAAGACCCTCCTGGCTGATGAAATCCCATATAAGATTCACGTTTTCCACTGCTTTGAAATGACTTTATTCTTGCATTTTTTAGTTTTGGACGTTGTTGTTTTAAGTCGACTCAAAAGTGTCTGCACCTTTCTCGTTTATTTTTTAACTCAGCTGCATCCTTGCAGGCTTTTTTGACATTTGCTTCTGCAGTTTTTCTACGTTTTTTCTCACTCTCGATTTCATGTTGCATTTTGCGTTTCGTACCACCAAGCTGAAGATTGTATTTCTGTTCACTGAGGGTCTGTTTCAATTTGGCTAGCTGTCGCCCTCCTTGCTTGCTTGCATTTTTTATTTTGCTGGAGAGAGAAACTAACTTAAAGTTCAGTCTTTTACCTGCTGTTACCATGTCTACATGTTATGTTGTTTGTATTCATATCGCAATGTTCTTGTAAAACAAAAGATGTAGGTCTCTTCTCTCCAGATAGGATGGCCATACTTCATTCCAATGTTATACAAAAGATAATTACTGACTTCCAAAATCCACTCATTGCTTCTTGAATCAGGGTGGGAGATGGCTGTTTTTGTTGATAGTGAAAAAATGACTAATTAAATCCACATCATTGCCATAGTTGCACTATTAAAACAATGTAGTTCAAAATGTGCTGTGATTGATCAGTGTAGACTTTTGACAAATCGCAAATTGCCAATATATCCTCTGTGAGTAATGTTTGTCTCTAACTTAGGAGTATACTCTGTGAGGACCATTCTTTCATACAGCCACATTGAGATTGTAGTTTCTTCAACAAGTGCAAAATCCCCAGCCTTGTTGCAGATTCTAAACCACCAATCCTGTCCAAGTACATGTACTAAAGAGGTTATGCTTGCTCGATAGATATCTTTGGCACCTTTGGTTAAGCAGCCACCTCTTTCAAAAACTGTTCAAAAGCTTCTTTCTGTACTGGTACTTGCAATGTGATGGAGGAGTCTTTAACACGAGACAAGTTGAGGTTTTCTTTAACTTGAATCTTAATGTTACTTACAAATGATTTGTAAGCATCCTTGAATTCATGCTCAACAGGTTTATGTACAATGTCAGATATTTTGCGCCACTCGTCATACTCTGGTTGCAACCCATCATAGTGTACAAAAAACTCTTCAACGCCTTCCTCAGTCCTGTGATCAAGAATCTGTAATGAGCAGAGTTTAGAGGTCGACAAAGAACGCCACTGACACACCTTAAATGCACTTGAAGTTTCACCATATATTCAGTGCACGATAATTCACAAGTTTACGTTTTCTCAATTGCATATCTGGTCATCGTCCTACAACTTGCACTGTAAATCAAGAAGATGAAATACATTATAATTAAACACTAATACTTAATTAAACCCTAGCAGTATACACGTTTCATTTCCAAATTGTAAACCATGCACAGTGTCACTTCTAATTAAATTAAATTCACTGTTTAGATTTTAGTTTCTAGTTTAATGACATGGGTCATTTACCAGAAAATCTTAAATACATGGCGGCTCTGTCTGGAGGGACACCACAAGACAAATATTGACATCAATCTTCATGGAAAATTTTACGACTTTGGGGACAAAGTCGTGAAATGTTCCATGAATATTGATGTCAATATTTAAGTCTTTGGTGTCCATTCAGGGCTACCATATAATTATGATAAGAATTATGATGATAATAAATAAACACATTTCTGTATGAAGTCACAAGTCAAAATGAGTACTATTAAAAGGAAACACTGCACTGACATGACCAGAAAAAAACATGATGGTTTTAATTCCATCCAAGCATTGCTAACTGAGCAATGTTGTGTACTTGACTGGAGAAAAGGGGGAAATGTCAGCTGAGTCTCAGCTGCGAAGCATGCATTTTTATTTAACTAAAGATTAAAAAATACCTAGAGTTGACATGGTTTACATTATTAAAGGTATGACTGATTATATTTAAAATAAATTATTATAATTTTAAACATGAAAAAGCCTACTGCAGGTTAAATGAAAACAAAGTACCCGATGCCACTATTTTTGTTTGGGTTACATGATGTAAACCATGTACACACCGTTGGACTCAACTTCGTGTACTATACTTTGTGTACTCCGTTTCAGTGCATACAGATTCCTTATTTGGGCTATGTGGAGTCCCTAATGTGCAACAGCGGATTTAATCTTTTCATAATGGTATGTACAAGCTGCTGAGACATGAAAATGTCGAAGCACACCGTGTTGTTAGAGAAACCAACGATGTTTTTACATCGTCGTATAATTTTATTTCTTTGCATTTTCGGAATGAAATTAACACGTTAGTGGTCAGTATGAATTACCCTTTCTATGGTATAAAACACTACAACTATTAATGATTTTTATCTGTCAAACTTACCCGGGAAAAAGCCGACAAACACAAGTTATACTTTCTGCGTCGGTTAACCTCGTGAAAATGTTGTGTAGTATTCTATCGGATATGCTACAAGATCGTTTATTGGTTAGTTCTGTAAATGTCTTAAAAGACGAGGGAAACTTTACTCCAAACAAAATAGTTGTCTCATCAGAAGAAAGGTTATGAAATAAGGTTATGAAATAAGGTTTATTTTTAGCCAAACAATATTTTCTATAACTAGGGGGTCTGGAGATACTGCGTCAAAAAGCCCACCAGGCCGTCAGAAAGTAAGCGAAGTTGTAGCTTTCACACACAATTACGGCTAAGGCATCAGTAAATAAATCAAAAAAATACGGATTCTTTATTAATAATAAAAAAAATTAAAACAGGAAAGAAAAGAAGTTACCGTTAATTTAAATGCAAACAACAAATTTATGCGATACAGGGAATTGGAGTTAAAAAAGCATGAAAATCTGGTTGTTTTTTAATACGTACTACACGCATTCTGTGGTCAACCTGGACGTTTTGTCCATTCATGGTTCAACTTGACCTCAACAATTCATATGTTTATACATATTATAAAAATGTCACTCGCCACTTGCATGATGCCTGATGGGTGCCGTTAGCGGATCCTTCATTGGTGAATCGAGATTATGTGAATGCCGTAGCCAGGATATCAAGTGTTATCACATGTACATCTCCTCAAACATTCACACACTCCTATGTACTGCTCCCATGTTGAAGTGTCCACACATGTTGAAGTGTCCAAGGATTGTGCCTTCACTACGGTCCTGGATCCTCCTCAGCATCCCTATATTTGAATAAACTCCGTCTTTGCACACAAATATGCATTTTAATGTATTTCATGTTTAAAAAAATACTGTTGGACACAATTCACTGAGTTACAGCTAGAATCAAGGCTGCCACTCGTGGGGAAAAATCCCTACCGTAGGGTATTTTTAGTAAAGTGTAGGGAATAGGGGCCCCTACGGGAAAAATGGAAAAACTGTAGGGGGAGTAGGGGAATCCACAAATATTGTAAACAAATTATTTTTATTTACGTGATATAGGCCTACTGCTAATTTTTTTTTCTGTTTAAAGGCCAAAACAGACCTGCACGTTTTTCACAGTCCGTTTAAACGTGTGCATTGTGACGTCATCTACGCAAGACCTCTTGCAAGTCTGTGTCCAATCAAACGTATCCGAACAGAGAACGCGCACGTGCGTTCTCCAAACGGATCGTGGGAAAACGTGCAGATCTGTTCCCCTTTACCCCTCTTCCGTTTTCGCTGTTTTCATGCAGTATTTTGCCTTATTGGGATTTCAAGGGCCCAGACTTGAAAAGCTTTGCTTTTTCTGCCAACCCCTCCCTATTACCTTGTTCTGAATGACTAGGATCAATCTTATTAGTGCATGAACTTAATATACTAGTTTCACCGCTTTGCATTATTTGCGTTTGTTTGTTTGTTTTTTGGGGATGTTTGTTTGCTTGCTTAGGTTTCTTTGTTCATTGTCTTTCGTTCATTGATATTTGTACTCATTTTTTTAACTAAAAATGTTTGTTTTTATTATTTATGCTTTAAGTCTAGATTTAACTTAGAGCACAAATAATATATATGAGGGGGTTTGCACCCGACAAGCTTTGCTTCTTGCAAACCCCCTCCACATCTTTGTTTAGTCTTATTTACTTTTACACGTATGTTAACTTATTTCAAGAATGTACTTCTGCTACTTATTGTTTGCATTGATGTGGAAATAAAATGAATGAATGAATGAATGAATGAATCTTGATATTGCGTTTACATTTTTTCTTTGTTGTCATTGTTATGTATTTGAAGTTTTCATGATTGTGATGAACGAATAAATAAACTTGAAACTTCTTTCGGGTCCAGTGCGGTTGCTGTCGGTCAAGAAAAAATGAAGCGCTCTCACTTGTAGTTTAATACTACACCTAACAATACGCGCACCTAATATCGAGTGTCACACTACTATTGCAATACTTCAAGAATGCTGTTGCAGTTAATGTTACTCAAGCTATCTGCACACCGTACCAGGGTTGCCATTTGGCATTTGTCACGTTCATACGGGAAGACTATATATTCCCTTTAATTCATTCACGAAGGTCTACACATCTGGTCATTATGCCTAGTTATTTAATTCGAAGTTAGGCCTAATTAATAACTTATTCGTAGGGGAAAACAAAATTTGTAGGGGAAAACGTTAATTAATAACTAATTCGTCGGGGAAAATGACATTTTGTAGGGAAAAATGATACTAAGTATGTAGGGATAATGTAGGGGAAATGCTCATGCGTGGTGGGGGAAAACGGCAAATTAAGAGTGGCAGCCCTGGCCAGAATACGGCTTCCATTCGTTGTGTTCTTACGACATGGTCTTGATGATTCAAAGCAGAACATGTAAAAGTGTTGGCTTTCAAACGGCTGTAGGAAATACATTTTCTGTAAGTCATCTTGTTTACCGATATGCAATGGCTGCAACGTTGGTTTTCCCCAGGAGGACAACAAATTAGTTCGGGCAATGTTTCATTTAAATAATATGACAGCTCCTCCTATCGTACAAAACGTTTTCAAGTCATGTATGGGAGTAATATAGATTTTCCCGGCCAATTTCAACAAAAAGTCATTCAATTTCATCAACATGCTTTCAAATTCACGCGATTTTGATAATTCAATCCAACTAGGGTTTCTTTTTCGATATTATTGCATTCAATTTCGTTTTCGTGCACACATGATTTCTTTCTTTTCATTATATTTCGTTTATAGGCATTCAAAACTACAAGATCACCATTCTTATGTTGAATATCTACCACATTTTTCGCAATAGGTGTAATAAAATTCAGAGTCATCAAAGCCTGTTGCTGCTGGTTTTGACAAAATTGAATGAACTTAGCGACCATTTGAAATTGAATGATCTTATTTGTCGAGTGAATGCTCAAGGGTTGAAATTGAATGATCTTATTTGTCGAGTGAATGCTCAGGTGTTGAAATTGAATGACTCTTTTTAACTGTTGAATGCTGATGTAGCTGAGCATTTATTTTCAAACGAAATTGAATGAGCCGGGTATCAAATTGAATGATTTTTTTCCGAAATTGGCCGGGAAAACCTATAATATAGTTGTACACACGTCGCATGCAGCCATCGGGATGTATTGACGGGCGCACGTGGGTTGTCTCTTTTGTTATGTATATCAATATGCCACTGGAGGTCTCTGATGGCCAGTCCATCTTTAACGAATTTATATTATATAAGAAAGCCTTAGGTAGTTGGCGGTTGTAGTGGGTGGAAACTTAAGGTGGGGCTTTCCGAGCTGAGCTTGTCATTGGCCAGTAACATACATGACCGACCGACGTACGTCTAAAACCTAGGAACACTATTTACACGTCACGTGTAAAATTGTGTCAATTTTGTAATGCATTTCATGATTTGTGTTAAACTGGGCCTATGGCCTGACATTTACATTTTCAGATGAATATTTGTCCATTTACACCGTTTTCGTCTAGGTGACTCCTGATTCTTTTTTCCTATTTATTTTAATTTGAATTGGTTGACTGGGATGTGAATAAAGAGTTATTGATTAATTACGACTCGCTCGTTTATATTTTAAACCTAAAAACACACAATGAAGAGCAAATCCTCAAATAACAATTGTTCATCACAAAGATTACGCGATGTAAAGTTGAAAAAAACAACACAACAAAATGAGTTTAATTAAGCAATTGTAATAACTGATTCGTAAAGCTATCGAAGCTGGGGCACTACCTCCAGCCAACCTTCTTGACTCTTTCTGACAAAGGTATTAATTGCATGGCTGTGGGAGTGTCCTAGCGGCATCTGTTGGGTTGATATAAGGGTATGGCAGAACTGACAAAAACGGGGAAGCGAAAATATGGATATCTTTGCACGTTGGCCTAGGCGACAACAATGGCGTAGGGGGATAGTGCACCCTGATCCGCCCAACGAAGATCCCTCTGTAAAAATTAGGAGCACCCTTCATCCCGATTAAACGAATAAATTCAGTATACACCAACTATGTACGAGTTTTACTAGGCAACCTGATTTTTTGAGGGCCTCAGAGGTCCTCAGAGATCCATCGCCACAGGGCAAGTACAGTTAGTCGATTGGTAAGTAGAAGGGTTCGTCGGTTCGATTTCCGAAACCAGTCAACTTCCCGTGGATTGCAACTGCCGATAATAATTATGAGGGTGCATCAGTAGGAAACCCCAGAGTTTCACATTTGTTGTTCAACAAATTGATGTGGTGAGTTTCATTTTATTTCATTGTCAAAGTTTGCCTTGTTAAAGGATGCTCGGTGTCAGATTCTTGAGTTCTTGAGTTTTGACTGGTCACAAGAGGGCACTGTTGCAATGGCCAATGGAGGATACTGTCAATCTGTTTTTACTGCAGACCAGACAACCCATTAGCTTTTATGGATATATTATTTAATAAACTTGTCTGATAATTAAAAGAAGAAAAACAAAACTATTTCAAATCATCCAATTATAGGTCATTCCAATTATCCCGTTAGTTCATTGGCGGATCCAATATCAAAATGGAAGGGGTTGAGCTTAAGTAACATAATTCGTTAGAACATGTACACCCCCTCTATCTCCGTAAAAACAATGTTGTCATGCAAACGCTTTGATCAGCGTCATAATGGTGTGTGTGTTTTATCCGGTGTGCGTTAATAGGTTATACAGAGAAGGTCAAAACCACAATTAGCAAACATCATTTTAAACGGTGACAGGGGGTTTAAAGTTTCCCAAAAAATTGTGTCCCTGATTGTATGTGCTAACAATTTATATTTTAAAAAAAATTCCTGAAAAATTTCCATAAATGTTCAAACAAATTTTCTCAAACATAATTTAAAAATGGTTTTAAATTTCTCAAAATGTTTAAATTATATATATATATATTTTTATAATTAAATTGATGTTTCAAACCCAAATGATTTTTTAATTTATTTATATTTTTTTGTTCAGGTTGATGTGGGGTGGGCCTGGGGGATGGTCAGGACAGGTCAACGTTTATGGACGGTCATTCGAATTTGGAATCCTCCTTTGAAAATTAACTTAAATTGGCAGGGGCTCAAATCCTTGAGGATATGGGATTTTATCACACACACTTTTGATTTTAGAGGGAATACATTTTCAACTGTTTATAATAATACAGAAAAGCACCCGATCCAGATAAAGAATATTTTATAATTCTCCATCAATGTATGTAATAAAATATGCATTAGATTGCATCACAGAGCATCAAGAACAAAAGCTTCTGGGGCCTTGGGAGGGCCGAGGACCCCACGCCGTTTGTCGAATAGTACTGTGCTCTCGCCTGATTCCATTTCACATTTTTGGAACTGATTATTGACAAATCCCAAGATGATGAAATTAACGTTATCTGCGCACTTCCGGGTTTGATAACGAGGCACTCAGTGTTCTATTGTCTACCTCACATCGGAGTTTCAATGCGGTTTCAATGCGGAAGTGCGCAGACTGGGTCAATTTGAAATTCGTATATTGTCCACAGATGATATCCATTATAAAGAAAACAAACAAAAGTAATAGTCAGACAAATTCACCACTGGCCCACCAAACTTTGTTAACGTGTAATAGTAAATCCAGTCGATTATTGTGCCATGTTACAAGTCTGTAATTCAGTAAGTTTAATAAAAATATTTGTTGGTAAGCTTAAACTTATAATAATTGCCGCGGATGAGAGCCGTGAACGGATAAAAAGAAAACAAGCCAATTTACAAGTCTGTACGTCATTCCATTTGGGAACTATAGTGCTTTTACATTGCTTTAGCCCATTAAACCGGAATGGATGGATTTTATATGAATTTTAGGCACATCTAAATATATTTTTGTTATTTCGTTAGAGAGTTATATGGCTGTTTCTTTTTCATTGTTTTTGTTCATAATAACAGAACCGATGAAGTTTGTATAAACTTTATGAATTTAGATCTTACATATCGGGACAATTATTTGTGCAAATCATTTTGTTCGGGAGTTATAGGGCTTTTAATTTTGTCCATTGTTTTAGCCCATAATAGCGGTCACGGTCACGCTGCAATTTGCAAACATTTAACAAATATTGAGTAAAACAATGTGGTATCTACATCCATTTGTTTTGTGTGTACTTATCAGGGAATTTATGAAAAAGATTGTTTGATTTCCTCAGACAATTTAATTTTTTTGCACTGAAATGACGATTTTTAGGTTTCTCTCCAAATCCCAGTCTGACAGAAAAATGTTTCAATTGAAATGTGTTATCTTCACAGGTGTGATTTTGATATTTTTTGGTTGTAAAAGAAAAGCGATTCACTGTGTTCATGTATCAGCATACATTATGTCTGTTTCATTATCCGTTGATTTAAAACAAACATATACAAAATAAGATTTGTAAACTGATTGCATTGATTATGGAAGGATCTGAGTAATAAGAAAAAGGAATCATTACCACAAAGATATATTAATAATAATAGTTGACAATAGTAAAGATTAAGAGATTTGTTGTGTCAAGAGATTGTAATTTTATGATAAAACATGGCAGTAGAATATAATAATTAGAAATCATATGATCTTTATTATTGAAGTTAAAAGTGCTTTGTATATCGACTAATTCCCCAACTATTTCACTGGGCCATACAGTGGTACCAATATTCTGCATACAGTGCTCTATATTATGAATGTGACGTGTAATGGTGGAAAGTAATGGTCAAGCAGGTTAGTCTATAGTGTTGTAAGATCAGAAGTCTATTACATACACAAAGCAATAACCTAGTCCATGGCATAGTACGCCAAGAACAACGGATCTGGCACACTTTGTGTAGATAAAAGACTTTTGGTAAAATGTATAACAAGTTATATTAGTATGTGTTATCTTAAAATACACAATGATTTTTTATCAGTTATAATCTCAGTGAAGATAATTTCGAGAAGTCCCCCGTCTCCCAATCTACTCAGCGGCAAAATCATCAAAATCACAAAGAGTACCGGTAAGCCTTGTTTTTTTCATCAAAATCACAAAAAATACAAGGCTTACTCTTTGTGATTTTGATTTGTCTTCCAATACATTTTTTTAAATCAAAATCACTTATATTTTTATGTTGTTTTTCCATCAACGAAATCATTCAAATCACAAGGGTTGTAAACCTTGTACTTGTTTTCATCAAAATCACAAGGGGTAAGTCTTATTTTTCAATGTTTTCATCCAAATCACATGCCATGTAGTTAATAAACAAATTTTCATCAAAATCACAAGGGGGTAAGGCTTGTATTTTTATATTGTTTTTCCATCAACAAAATTATCAAATCACAAGAGGGGTAAGCATTGTAAGTTTGTATAATTTGTTTTCATCAAAATCACAAGGGGGGTAAGTCCAGTAGCGTAGCCAGGATATTAATTAAACAGTGGGAGAGGGGGTCAATTTACCGACACAAAACTCAAATGAAACAAACAAATTATGTCAATCAGAAATACCAACAAGTTTGAGAATTTATGGACAGTCACTATTTTGCCAACAAGTAGGTAAGCCATGTATTTTTTTATGGTGGAGTATTGATATCATTTCGGTTTGCGGTAACAACATGAGGAACAGGTTCTGAAAATAATCTTATCGGGCAACTCGTATATCAACTCGTATATCAACTTTTGGTTCAGGGAGAACCATTGTTTACACCCATGTGATTTTAGGGAAAACGAAGGGCCTATCTTGATTTTGGGAACAAACTACGAGGCTTCCCCATTGATATTATTTCTATAAAAAATACAAGCCTAACACCTTTTGTAACTAAAAGATTAGGTCGGAGTCATTTTCTAAACGTTGTACGGACGTTGGCAAACAGTATGAAGTACAACAGGTCGATTTTCGACGTTGGCACAACGTAGTTATAATACGGACAATGTAACGTCGGCCTCCTAGGGTTGTGCCAACGTTGGGAAATGTTGTGCAGTATACAAGGTCGATTTTCAACATTGGCACAACGTAAGTATAGTGTGGGCAATGTAACGTCGGCGTTTTAAGGTTTTGTCAACGTAGGCAAATGTTGTACAGTATAACATGTCAATTTTCAACGTTGGCACAACGTAGTTATAATGTGGACAACGTAACGTCTGCGTCTTAAGGTTTTGTCAACGTCGGCAAATGTTGTGCAATATACAAGGTCGATTTTCAACGTTGGCACAACGTAGTTAAAATGTGTACAACCTAACTACGGCGCATCATACGTTGTGCCGACGTCAAAATCCAATGGTGTTTTAATTTCCGAAGAGGCAGGGCATTGTACACTTTAAAACCCTCCGACGAGGGAGTAACCCATGACTTTATCTAAGCGTGGCACCCCTCCTCTTTTCAGTGGCACCCCTATTACTTATATTAAAATTATTATCTCTGCATTCCCCATTGATTTTTTACATCCAAATGACTTCCACACATGCTAAGCTATTGTCTAGGATTATGTTCAACCCCCAGATGATACACAACAGCCGACGTTGGCATCATCCCTCCTCTTTTCAGCGGCACCCTAATTTACCTACTGTAAATAACAGTAGGGCTAACGCACTGCATGGTTTTAATTATATTAAAATTATTATCTCTGCATTCCCCATTGATTTTTTACATCCAAATGACGTCCACACATGCCCAGCTATGTCTATGATTATTTTCCACCCCCAGATGACACCAGATGACCCCCAGATGACACACAACAGCTGTGTAGTTTATCTTTCTCCTGTAAGACCTTGGCAAACATAAACAGCCGTACAGTTAATCTCTCCAGCATGCAGCCAGAATCCCAGACACTATGTCTGGGGGGAGGGGTGGGGGTTATGCAAACTGCAGAGACATCAAAAAGCAAGGCCGATACTGAACAGATGGTTCCACTTATCAGAGGGTTAGATCTGGGTAGGTCTTTATGTGTACACAATGAATGGTTGAATTTGTGCACAGATATATGGCAGCCGTTACTTTTCCCGCCCATCAAAACAAAGCTACACAACTCTGGGCACTGATACCCCTTCTAAGATATGTAGAATGGTCCACTTTAGGATATCAAAAACTCCCAGGCATCTGTGGCTTTTTTTCTAGGAAAAACAATGTAATTAATAACTTCTGCCAGTAGCACGTGGAGTTCTCCCTACCTCGAAGGGTTTTAAAAAAATATCGTAATTTTACGGCGAAAAGTGTGTAAATTCCACGGTGAATTACCGAATCATCCCTTTTTCAGTGTTTTACGGCCGAAACCCGTATTACGGCCGCTCCCATTGCACTCTGGGATATATCCAATATGTAAACCATCTGACCTTAATTTGACCTAGCTTTGTGCTCAAATCATTTCCAAGGTTTAAATATGTGAAAATTGGTAATTTTAAGCCATTTTCAAATATTTACTATTAACTTTATGATAAAAAGGTAAGATTTTGGAGTTCTCTTCTATTTTGATGTAAAAAAAGTACATTCAACATTTCAAATATTGAAATATAGATTATAATTGCATGACAACATGATTTGAAAAGAGATTGGAAAAGACAGTTTATAAAGGATACATGTTCTAAACATTAGTAACTGGAGAGGGGTCGTTTAAAAAGGAACCAGACTACGCGTACGTGTAGGTAAGTGAAAGAATTTGTGTAAAATAAACAATTGCATCGATTAACCCCAATTAATATCTACAGATCCATCCCATAGTAAATGCAGCATCCCGTGGACGTTTCAACCTTAAGTGCTTAAATACCGTAAATAATACGTTAATCGTAGATTCATTTTCAGTTATGAAAATATGGTACCCGTGAATATATGGAAATATTTAAAACCCGCTGCACTACGTTTGATCGGGATTTTTTTTACCCAGCCTATCATGCATACGTTGGCCCAGCGTGTGCCAACGTTGTGGCGGGGTTGAACCGTCGTCGGTAAAACGTTGGCCTAACTTCTTCGACGTTGGCCTAACGTCTTCGACGTTGGCCTAACGTCTTCGACGATGGCCCGATGGAGAAAATAAACGTCAAGGCGACGTCAACTGCCGACGTTGGGCCAATCATAAAATATTATGTTGTCCCAACGTGTTACTAATACGTCATACGAACGTTGGACGTGCCGACGTTGGCCCAACAAATGCCGACGTTGTGGCAGGGTTGGCCCGACGTCGACCCAACGTTGGTCCGACGTCTTTGATGTTGGCCCGTTAGAAACATTAACGTCAAGGCGACGTCAACTGCCAACTGTAAATTCTTACGTTGGCCAACGTTGGCCCAACGTATGCATGTTAGCTGGGTTGGATTTACTGGTTTCTTCTTGATCGGAAGACCAGCGGCGAGTTCGAGTACTGCGTCATCGGTTGCTGGGATTTAATATTTAGTCGTCTGGCAACGTGCAGTAGTTGTATTTCGTGAGTTTTTCTAGCGATTTTACGACAGACGGCCAGGGAACTGGTTTTAGTGGTTATTCGACCAGCGGCGAGTACCATCGGGCAGCATGCCTCGGCCCAGGCGGAGGTTGAGCATTCCGGATCGTCTGAGGGAGGTGGGCCCCAGCAGTGATCCCAGAAAAAGAAGGGCTACGAAGGCCAGTGAACGGCCAGCGGGGCAGACACCAGTGCGGACGGCGGCACCAGAGGTTCCACAGGCTATTCATGTGGCCCAGGCAATGCAACCCACGGTGGAAACAAACGGCACAGCAACCGGCGTTATCTGTGTCTGGGACCGCAGCCAGCCTCACCGTGGCATCCAATTATGGGACAACCAGCTCCAGTTACAGGTCAGCCCACGACGGGACAACCGGCTTCGGCATTTCAACATGCTACATGGTTGGGTGAGTTGGTGAACATTCGGGGCCAGGGTTAGGTGGCGGTTCATCCATCACAGGGCCTACAGTTTCCTTTCCCATGGCATCTATGGGGGTTTCTGGGAATAACGGGGACTCCTTGGTTTACACACAGGCCCCGGGGAGTTATTATCTAACCGCAAGGTTACATTTCGTTCTGACAATATCGCGGTAGTGCACATGGTCAACGGTCAGTCTTCACAGTGCCCAAAGGCAATGCACCTTATACGTTTACTGGTTTTGGAATTCTTGAAGTTAAATATCGTTTTCAAAGCGATCCACATTCCAGGTGTAAAATATGTTATCGCCGACGCTCTTTCTCGTTTTCAGATGCAGCGTTTCTTCACGCTGGCCCCCCAGGCGGATCTAGTCAGTACTCCGTTGCCGACTCTTCCTAGTAGGGCGCGAAATTAGTAGGCTGTTATCATTAGCGTTTGCTCACAACACGCACAAGGTTTACACTTCTGGATGGTCAGCATTTTGTCGTTTTTTGCAGGCTCAAGGGCACCCAGCACACACGCCAGTTGGGCACCCAGCACACGCGCTAGTTGGGCACCCAGCACACGCGCCAGTTGGGCACAGGCGATTTGTGAGTTCATTGCTTGGCTTTCCTTGCAGCATTATTCCCCCTCAACCATTGTTATATATGTAGCGGGTGTGGGTTGTCATTTTAAACTCAGTGGCGAACCAGACCCAACAGGTACTTTTAGAGTGGCAAAGCTGCTGGAAGGTTGCCGGTGGGGTGGTGCTAGACTGGATCAGCGATCCCCAATTCCAGTTCCTTTGCTGGCGAAGGTACTTGCAGCGCTGCCACTTGTTTGAAGTTATTTCCCGAGCCATGGTACAGGCGGATGCTTTACAAGTTGGCGATATCCACTTTTGGGTATCAACCAGGGTTCCGCTACAGAGTATGTGCTTGTGTCCTTGCGCCATAGCAAGAATAATCAACATGACCTCCCAAATAAATCCCTATTGGTCAGGCTTTGGACGCCTCTCCCTGCCCAGTACACGCGCTGAAAGGCTTTGTACAGGTTCGGCCCAAGATGCATGGCATCTTGTTCTGCCACATTGATGGGCTTACCTTTCACTCAATTTCAATTCAACAAGGTTTTGCAGGAGGTATTGTCATGTGTGGGGGTTCAGGGTGAACACTTCCGATTCCACTCATTTCGCATTGGGCGGCCTCCACAGCATTTTCGCTGGGGTCCCTGTTGAAGTCATAAAACGCATGGGTCGATAGCGTTCAGACGCTTTACGTCGTTATATTCGGCCATTTCCCTTTCCGGGTTTACTGGGGAATTAGTTAACTTTTTGTTTTTCATAGGTCCAACAGAGGTGTGGATTGTGAGTGATTCATTGGTGCGTTGGGCAACCCATCAGATGGCAATTCTGGTCCATGTTCGTTGGAAGGGCAAAAGGGCGCACATCTCCACAAAATTCCTCAGTTGCTGAGGCATATGGCGGTAGGTCCCCCTCGGTTATTATTAATGTGCATATAGGGTCCAATGATTTGTGTGTTGTTGATTATTTTCGAGCTTCGGCAGGGTATTTATTGCATTGGTGATTGCTCATTGCAGGGAACAATTTCCAGCAGCCACACTTCAGCGTATGTTTTACTACGGCGCCAATTCGAACTCGAACACCCTCAGTTTAGCTGGTCCAGTTGTAGCCTATACCGAAGGGATAGGGTTCATCTCTCTCCTGACGGTAATGGGATCTTTCGTGCAAACCTGTGCAATTGCATTTTAACATTGCTTTGATTTTCTCTGTCGGAAGCCCTGGTGGGGGTCTGTTTTCTCTTCCTGTGGGTTGCGTTCCTCGCGGGTGGAAATATTTGGTTCGGAATAGAAATCATATCCCTCATCTTGTTTAAGGGCTTGGTTAATTCAATGGGTTGGGTCTATATTTCTTTAAATATGTAAATCATTATTGGTAACATTAATGTTGAAATTGTAAGCTTTATGATCATGGTAGCGCCGTGATGTGCCACACGTGCTATTACAGGCCATACGTACCAATGTCAGGAAATTAACACATTGTATTTGTTTAATTAATAGCTACTTAAAGGTTAGGTTTGTGGTAGCGCCGTGATGTGCCACATGGGCTATTTCAGGCCATATGTACCAATGGCATAAAATCAACACATTATAATTGTATTATTAATAGCGCTGGGTAATTCCTCTCGGGCTATATCCGTCCGCATGTTCCAGCGGTGGGAGCAGTGTTATCATTGTTATCTTCTGAACTATTTGGGGGAAGAAGTAATCTTATAATTCTTAAGGAGTCTGATGACATTCCAAATGTTTAAGGGTTGTTATTAAATTTCTGGTTTTGATGTTAACCTGTTGTGATATAGCAACGGCCGTTAGATGCTGGGGGGGTGGTGCTCACGGGTATCACCTTTCGATGTATATCTGGTGATCATGGGTATCACATTCTTATTGTTTACCTACTGGTGGTCATGGGTATCACCTTTTCATTGTTTAATAATAATAATAATAATAATAATAATAATAATAATCACCACTACCATACCACTACCACTATCACCACTACCAATCACCACTACCATCACCATACCATACCACCACCACCACCACCACCACCACCACCACCACCACCACCACCACCACCACCACCACCACCACCACCACCACAACCACCACCACCACCACCACCACCACCACCACCACCACCACCACCACCACCACCACCACCACCACCACCACCACCACCACCACCACCACCACCACCACCACCACCACCACCACCACCACCACCACCACCACCACCACCACCACCACCACCACCACCACCACCACCACCACCACCACCACCACCAACAACAACCACCACCACCACCACCACCAACCACCACCACCACAACTGGCTGCTGCACCACCACCACCACCACCACCACCACCACCACCAACCACTGCACCACCACCACCACTGGCACCACCACCACCACTGCTCTACCACTACCACCACCACCACCACTCACCACCACCACCACTGCTGCTGCACACCTGCTGCTGCTGCTGCCACCATGCTGCCACCACCACCACCACCACAGCTGCTGCACCACCATACTAATGCTAATGCTACCACCACCACCACTGCTAATGCTAATACTAATACTAATACTAATACTAATACTAATACTAATAC
The DNA here is from genome assembly GCA_029582265.1 of Zoroaster sp. YZ-2022. Classification (NCBI taxonomy): domain Eukaryota; kingdom Metazoa; phylum Echinodermata; class Asteroidea; order Forcipulatida; family Zoroasteridae; genus Zoroaster; species Zoroaster sp. YZ-2022. Next base: position 25,198,726 of record CM055818.1, on the reverse strand, counting down.
TAATACTAATACTAATACTAATACTAATACTAATACTAATACTAATACTAATACTAATAATAATAATAATAATAATAATAATAATAATGCTTATATAGCGCTTTATACAAAAGTCTCAAAGCGCTTTACAAATTTTAAAAAGCGATGTAATTACACACGAAAATTTAATAAAAATACAATAGCGTTAAGCATAGGAACAAAAATATACAAATAACACAAGGCGCTGTACAATTTTAAGAAGATCGAATATACATACAAAATCCAAGAATAATGACAATAGACATTAAAAGAAAAAACAAAAAACCAGTTGGATCAGTTAAAAAAAAGATGCGACACAAGGAATTATTGTTTAAAAAGGTGGGTCTTCAAGACCTTCTTGAACGTAGCTAGAGTGTTAGCGTTACGTATAGACTCAGGCAAGTTGTTCCACAGACTTGGCGCTGCATGCTTGAAAGCTCGTTCACCGTAAAAGCCAGTGGACGCGTGAGGTGGAGTAGCAAGGAGGTTCGCCGATGATGATCGTAGCTGACGCGGAGGCCTATACTCTTGCAGCAGATCTGCGATATAACCTGGTGCCATTCCATGCAAACTCTTGTAGGTCAAGATAAGGATCTTATATGCTGACCGTTTCGAGACTGGCAGCCAATGAAGTGCTTCCAAAGTCGGTGTAATATGTTGACAGCGTGGTGTGCGTGCAACAATCCGGGCAGCGCTGTTCTGTACACGCTGAAGCTTCCGGGTTTCAGACTCAGGGAGGCCATACAAGAGAGAGTTACAGAAATCAAGCCTAGATGTAACAAAGGCGTGGACGAGTTTAGCGGTACTATCATCATCAAGATATTGTCTAATTCGGCCAATACCACGAAGTGCAGCAAATGACGAACGACAGATGTTGACGTGATCCGTCATGCGAAGGTTGTGATCAACAATAATCCCCAGGCTCCTTGCTGACTCATTAGGGTTTATTGGTTGGTGGTCTACAATAAGTGATGGAGGATCAGTAGGACTATGACATGATTTTGATTTTGAGCTGAACTTAGACGTCATGTGTAGAAGTTCTGTTTTACGACTGTTTAGACACAGCTTGTTGGAAGCAGACCAAGAATGTACATCATCCATACATTTTTGTAATTTACGAACTGCATCATCTCTCTCTCCAGGATTGAAGTCGATATACAGTTGGGTATCATCTGCATAAACTGCAGCATGGACATCATGCGAATATATCACGTCTTCCAGAGGCGCAGTGTACAACGCGAACAGCAGGGGACCCACCACGGAGCCCTGTGGTACTCCAGAGTTAAATATGACATCACATGAGCTCTTGCCACGAATCGAAACGGTTTGCGATCGGTCCTTGAGATAGGAGGAGAACCACTTTAGCACCGTTCCGCTGATGCCATATCTTGTCTCAAGGCGCTGTAACAGAATGTGATGATCTATGATGTCAAAGGCGGATGAGTAGTCTCGTAAGACAAGCATGGCTTCTCTTTTACGATCAAGGATACACAGGAGATTGTTTTGAATGTGCAGTGTAGCAGTTTCTGTACTGTGATTCTGGCGATATGCTGACTGCATAGCAGGGTACAGGTCTTCATCCTGAAGATACTCATTGAGCTGATTTACAGCAACCCTCTCGATAAGCTTGCCGAGATAAGGTAGTTTTGATATAGGGCGGTAACTGGCAAAATCATCTACATTCAGCTTCACCGACTTGAGAAGAGGTTTAATGAAGGCGTGCTTCAAGCAACTTGGAAATAAGCCACCTGTTAGAGAGCGATTTATTATCATAGTTATGACAGGCAGAAGTTCATTCAACGGTTCTCTGAAAACAGTAGATGGAAGAGGATCTGTCTGGCAGGTTGTGATGGGCGATGACCTGATTATAACACGGATTCGTCCTCGCTTACCTCACGAAAGGTACTGAAAGTACTCGAGCAGGTGTCATGGCTGGGCGCGTCTTGATGGACAGTAACAGGCGTGCCTGCTAGATGATCTCCCAGGCCACTCAACTTCTGCTGATAGAAATCCATGAAGCGATTTGCTAAGTCGCCTGCATCACTATGATCAGGTAGCGACGGGTCCAAACTCTGCTTTGTCAGCTTGTTCACAACACGAACAAGATCATTTTTGTCAGCCTGTTTGATTTCCAGTTGATGGTACGAAGATTTGGCATTGCTAAGCATGGCGTTGTAGAGATCACACTGTTCTTGGTAGTACTGTTTATGAACAGTAAGCTCGGAATGCATAGCAAGGCGCTCTCGACGACGCTTTTCTCTTTTAGCAGCATGGATAGACTCGGTGTACCAAGGGGCATGGTGGCGTAGAATGATGTTCCGGCATACAAGGGGAGCATGGTCATCAATGATGTCTTGGAGTACACTTCTGTACTGGTTGACAAGATTATCAGCTCCATCCGCAGGTTGTCGAAGGAGGGGGGATTCATTGATATTTTGACGAAGACTATCCATATATATAGCTTTTATGTTACGGCAATTGATTTGTTTTATAGTTGGGGGTGGGCGGGAAATATCAAGCAGGACGTTTATGGCTCGATGATCAGATGGAAGATCTCCACAGGTGGATAATGAGTTGATCAAGCAGTAGTCCTTGCGAGAAATTAGGAGGTCAAGGGTGTGACCGTTGACATGGGTAGGGACACCTACATGCTGCCCTAGATCATGAGTCTCCAATACCTGGCCAAAGTTCACGGCAAAAGGGTCATCTTTCTGATCAACGTGAATATTAAAGTCACCTGTCAAAAGCAAGCGTGATTGATCCATAGCAACTACATCAAGTAAAGCACTCCATTCATTCAAAAACATCGTTGGTGTGAAACTGTTTTTACGACTAGATGGGGGTCTGTAAATAACACACAAACGTAGTGAAGTTGAGGATGTCGTAAGCTGTACATCCATGCACTCATATGACGTGAAACTTGGAGTTTCTTTGAGTTTAACTTGAATACCAAGTCGTACTATGATAGCAACCCCACCTGCTCGACCATTTAGTCGAGGTACGTGATGCAAACTAAAATTTGGCAAATGCCGCTTGAGGTCAGCAATAATACGATCATCATGGTCATCGCCTGTCAGCCAAGTTTCAGTAATTGCCAGAACGTCTAAGTTTTGATGTATGACGAAATCACAAAGAGCAGCAGATTTCGATTTGGCTTTAATAGAGCGTGCATTCCACAAAGCAAAACGAAGTCGCGAGAGAGATTTGAGATTTCCAGTTGTAGAGATCTGTACCAGATTGCTGCTTCGAACACCACATTCAGCTTTCCGAAAAGATTTAGACAGAGTACGGGGGATAATTAGTGTTGTGATTCTCCGCTTTTTATGGCAACCACCCCTGTATGTTCTATAAATCATTTCAAAATGGCGTTCATTCTTGTCCGTGAGTCACAAATCAAAGGTGTGGGTGTTGAAGCATGTAAGCTGGATAAAGGATGTATTATACTATTAACAATCGAAGGCAGGTCCACACGTCATTGCAACAATGGTGCCCACAAAACCGTTCAAGCAGGCTGAACCATGCATGCATGTATAATGCAGTAGAAGTAGATACTTGTCCATGAAAAATTGTCACATAAATTGTCAATAATCAAAATTAAAAACATGCCTGTATATGATCCAAGAACGTTCTTGAACTCCACATGAAACTATAGAAGAACAAACAATTTATAAAAATCTCCAAGAACACGGTAAAAAACGTTGAGTTACTCAGAGCAAAAACACAGTGCAGCAGGTCGTGATCAGCTACTGGTGGTCATGGGTATCACCCTTTAGTGTTGGCCTACTGGTGGTCATGGGTATAATCTTTAGCTGTATACTTGGTGGTCATGGGTATCACCCTTTATTGTTTGCCTACTGGTGGTCATGGGTATAATCTTTAGTTGTATATTTGGTGGTCATGGGTAATACCTTTTATTGTTTACCTCCTGGTGGTCATGGGTATAACCTTTCACTGTTTAGCTGTTAGCCATCAGTGCCTCCTTTAATGTTGGTGGTTTTTTGGAAGTTAATTGGTAAAAACCGGTTTGCCCACTCTTTGTTATCCGGTGTGAAAGAAGGTTGAATTAAACTGGCTTGAAGCTGCGACATACACACACAACCCATTTTGTTTCCGTTCCCCATTTTTTCTTGAGTATTAGTGTAATTATAACAATGCTGATGTTTAATTTTGTAGGTACGAGTGCAAACGCACTTCATTTCAAAGTGCATCTTGTAGAGGGGCTTCCAAGGTGGAACGCATATCATGAACAACCAGCTCTAGACATGACAACTTCTAGTTCGCAACATTGACAGTTTGATACTCGGCTGAAGGATTCAGCATTTGGGGATTCGGTTAGCAAATCAAATGTCAAGTTAAGTTTTCTGATGGTGTGTAATGCTGCATTGTACAAATAATGTGTGCAAGTATGGTAACTTACCATCAATGTTTGTCAACCAGCTGTAGTGTAAAGATTTGTGTGTATCACATTGAAAAGAATACCCTTTGAACACATTATGTTGATCTGTAATTTTTGTTACTTAAAACAGGTGAGCTTATTGGTGTGTAATACCTGCTGAGACAACCTGGGAATTAATCAACCCATTGGAGAAGCAAGATGTGGAGGATGCATCGTCACCTGAAGATGACATGGAGTATGTATGCAGACCAGGAGGAGGATGAAGATTTCATAAATGAGACTGTGGTTCATTTGGATACTTACCATAATTATCACTTGTTTTCTTTCTTCCTTCTATTTAACTATAAATATGCACTGCTTTTTACCCATTTGGAAGACATCGTGTCAATGCATTCATCTCCTTCACAACATCTGTGTAGGCCAGCAGTGATGATATTGTCATTGACAGGCAACCCCCTAATGAACCTCCAAAGTCTCCTCCCTTATATGCCCCTGTTAGAGATGACAGTCTGCTAGATGTTGATGAATCAGCGAGGTACACCTTTTCAGATTTTAATTTATTTAATTTTATTTATAAACAAAGAAAACAAATTTGAAATTTGTTGAATCAAAGTTGCATCACAGGATATCCGTTGAATCCCAGGAAATTGATTTCTACATCAGCAATATTTGGCGACCACCCTACTACGCACCGAATGATCTTCTATATCCACAGCACATCCCAGACTGAGGGACCTCCTACATCCTATGTCAACCACCCTCCCTCCCCCTGTGCTTGTTTACAGCTGATTCAGTTGCGTGAACATCCCAGTCCCACCAGTTTCCCGTCTGCACCCCTCATCAACGCACTAATCCTCCAGCATCCAGTCATCACGTGATCCTCCAGCAGCAGCATTTCCCAGAGTCCGGCATTCTCCTGATCGTCGATCAGAGCATACTGATCAAAATGTCGAGTTGTAACCTCCAGTTCTTTTCATAACTAATTACCACTCAATAGAGAATTTCACATGGTGTCACCGTAATTAGTCTTACTTATCGTCTTCACTATGCAAAGCTACAAATTTTACCAAAGTTGAATCAGATTTACTAAAAAATAGTTGAATCAAAATTTTTGTTTAAAGGCCAAGTAAGCATTAGCATCTAGGAATTATTATATTGGCATTTCTGATTTTCTGCATTTAATATGTTTTGTTCAATTCATTCACATTTATTTTCATTTCACAATTCTAAAGTTACAAATATAGTATTAACTAGAGCTCAACTGTTTGTTAGAACAAACACGCGGTGTTCGTGTCAACTTACGGTTCTATAAAATTATTATCGATGATGTCAATCATATTTTGCAAAGGTGCATCATCTTTTATTATAATAATATCAATTTCATATTCAAAAGACCTATCAATTTTGCGTTAGAATGTGTTGAATTTGAACTTCCTGCTTAGAGCGGAAGTAAATGTCAAATCAGGTGATTTGTAGAGTTGAAGGTCATATATATGACACAAAACAACTTCCTCACGATCTTGAAAAGATAACGTTAGTGCGTGCTGTGTGTCAATATCTGATTTTGTTTCTAAACCCGCCGTCAGAGAGCGCTCTGAAAGGAGATGACGTCATCAGTCATATTTTTAAAAAGGTCAATAGTGTTTGTCTATACATTTTCAAACTTGTTCGTATTTTTGATTGACATAATTTGAAGCTTCATTTGAGTTTTGTATCTGTAAATTTTCTACCCCCCCCCACTCTATACAATCCTCGCTACATCACTGGACTTGCCTCTTGTGATTTTGATGATTATTGATGAAAACAAAACATAAAACATTTTGACAAACAAATATTAGTATTACACTTGTGATTTTTGATTCAAAACATATTTAAAAAAAATATATATAAAACTTCACAAATGAGGCCTATTCAAACCCAGCACATAACTGACAACAGATAAACGTTTGTTAAACGAATATGGACTGGAGTAGTATGTTAGATGGGGGTCCTGGCGCACCTACTAAAAAATGATTTTTGAAAATCATTTTTAGGGGAATTCCCCAGATGGGGCTTACTTAAAAATATCATTTTAGGGGTCGTGACGTCATGAAAGTATTGATGACGTTACCGCCGGTTTTACGCGGTATTACCGCTGTTTTTTTTTTTTTAAACGATACTTATAAAAGTGAGATAAGAAAAAATGATAAAACAAAACATATTATCTTGTTTAATAATAAAGATGACGACGAAATATTTATCGAAATACACATTACCAGAATTGAAAGAGTTTGCTCAAGAACACATTGGTCGAATAATTATTGTGCAAAACCAAAAGGGTAAGGTTGATAAACGCAGTTACGCAAAACAATCAACTGCAACGAGATAGAAATGAAATAAAAAAGCAACGACAAGATTTATTAACGAGTGAAGCTAAACTACGACAATATAGTACCGAACTAGAAAAAAAAACGTTGGATATAGAGACGCGAGAGGATCAACTACGACAAGATTTATCGACGCGAGATGCGTCTATTATAGCTCAACAACTCGTAGATAAATCAATTAAAGTAGAAGAAGCTATCGAAATGTCGGTGATAGAGAATACGAGAGACGAAGAAACTCTGGCGATATATAATACGGGGGATGAACAAATAGAATTTAACTTTCCACGTCGTGAAATCTTGGGGCTCGATAGAGCTTTACGAACGACTCGAGGTCAACTTGAATTAAATTTATCTAAATTGAGACAGCTTGATGAAGAAATATCTAATCTTGAGAAAGAATACGTAAGCGCTCGAGATCGAGACGATGAAGATGTAGATGAAACGAAAAAACTACGTAAACAACTACTAGAAAAACAAGATGAAAAACTAGCGAGATTAGAAGTTACGAGTGCGAATGAAAACACGCTTCGTAGCCAAATTAATAGAATTAGAGAAACGTTTCAAAGAATGCTAGAAAGAGACGTTACGTTGGGAGATAAAATTAGAACTTTATTTAGAGAACAAGGCGTTACGATAGTCGCTATATTAACGGCCGTTGGTATGACCATCGCTTTTATCGTTGAATCAATCGGTAATGCTGTAAGTTCAGTTATACCAAAACCCACTCCGCCAACTCCAAAACCCACTCCGCCAACTCCAAAACCCACTCCGCCAACTCCAAAACCCAAGCCACCCGCACCAATTCCACCAACTCCAACGCCAAGTGGTGTAAAAGAATGGATACAAAAAATATTAACAAATTTAGCTAATGTATTGTCTAAATTAGGCGTAAAAGCTTTAAGTAATTTACCAGCTATTATAGGATCTGTAGTAAGTTGGTTATTTAAAACAGCTTCAAAAGTCGTCGCGTGGACGGCGGAACATTTGTGGTTAGCGCTAACTGGAGTTGGAGTACTAGTTTTAACATATATGCAGAAAACTCTAAAATAATTCATAAATCATAACGCCGAGTCCGGTTAAAACGACAAAACCAATAATAAGAGCAGTTTTTTCTTCTTCATGATCATCTCTATAAAGAACATCTTCTGTTGGTGATTCTTTTATTGTGCGTGCTGATTCTTCCGTTAAAACCTCAGCGAAGCTGTCTTTGCTCTCCGCGTCAGCGTGTTTAGCAGTTTGTAGTAGTTGCGTTTGTTCTAACGGTAAAATAGGAGGAACAACCGGCGTTGAATTTGTATCTAAATTTGAACCTAGAGATAAATCGCTCGTCGCTATCAATATATTATTATTGTATCCCGCGTACGTGCCTATTCGTAAATTCATATCGCTTAGGCATCATGTATAAATTTTCTCCTAAACAAAAGTTTAATTGAGAACGAGCATTTTGTAAAACATCTTGATATCGTTGAATACTCATACTCAAATCGACCGGAGAATCAATTTCGGCATTTACAATATTTATAAATTCGCGTTGAGCGTCTAAACCAACGCCAGATGCGATAAACGAACTTTTAACTCGCGCTTGAGCTCCCAATAACGCGTACACGTAAGTTCTTATAGAGTCGTTTATGCGTTGCGTACCAACGTCTGTAAAACCTTTAGCCGACTTTAAAGATAATATAAACTTTGTCCACGCCATTTCAACGCGTGGTGATTGAGAAATGTATTCGACAACGTACGAACCACCTATATCGTTGACGCTATTTATTAAATTTAAATCTACGTTTTCTTTATCAAAATCCATCCTTTTCTCACGTCTATGTTGTAAATTTGAATTGTCGTAGTTTTTCCCCGGCACCTCGATGTAACCGTAAATGTTTAGATAATAAGCCGTTCCCAAACCGTTTGAGAAGTGGTCTACTCGTTGTTTCCAATCGTCTTTAATCGATAAATGAAACTCAGCACATAGTCTATTGTAAGCGCTCACGTCTATATTGTTGGCGAACTCGTCAAAAAAATTCGAAGAAGATGTAGGACAGCTAAGTTCTTTGAGCAATCGTCTAATTTGATAATAGACGTGAAATCTAAAAAAACTACGAATCATCGGGTTGTTATGATATAAATGATCGTAACCCACGCCACATCTCGTCGTAGCGCAATACGTTACAAAATTTATTTGATTTTGATAACATTTTAGCGGGTTAGAATGCCAATCGTTTACGACATCGTTGCTGACGACGTTAGGTAACTTATATTTTTGAAACACGTTAACGAACGTTGCGTTAAACGACTCGTTCTCGTTAACGAAAATTTTTAGACTCGTTAAATCGCCGGCGTTAAATCGTAAAGGCGCGTTGAAATTTCCAGATTGATTGTACGAATACGTAACATTACTCTCGAATGCTAATGGAAACGTCATTTTAATATTAAAAGTTATAACATTTAATAATAAAATGTATCATACCGTTGAATTAGAAATTGAAAGAAATGGTGGAGAAATTCAATTAGGTAACGTTATCGATAATCGTAGCGGTACTCTCACGATATCATTACTTAGCGCAAACATTTGGGTAGGATATTACAACGTACGTAAAAAAGAACGAATAACCTATCGTACAGCGAGATTAGATAATGTTGTAAAATTTATCGAGCCGGGGCTTTACAACATTTATGAAATTATAGATATAATTTCAAAAAACGAGTCTTGGATAACGTTTACGATCGATAAATCAACGGGTGTTTACACGTTAAAGTTAAACGATGGCGATAAATCAATTAAATTTTCGTCAGGATTAGCTAATTTACTCGGACTACACAGTGAATTTCTAACCGTAGGAGAATATAGTAAAACAATCGATGTACAACTTTTTAAAATGTTATACATTCATTGCGATCAAATTTCTACGACCGATAATTATTTTAATGGACAGCCTAGCACCGTCTTAAACGTTTTTCCCTTGCAAGGTAAATCGTTTGGAGATAGTATGTTTATGGAATATACCAATCCATCGTTTAAAAAATTAAAAATCGGTACTTTTAACGCGTTGAGTTTTAAAATTAAAGATTCAAAAGCTAGAGATGTACATAATCACGGTTTCCCCGTTATTTTAAATCTAGAGATTGTATAAATATGGCGAGCATTTACGGACCCGGTCGAACGAGCGAACGAACGAGCACTTTTGAAAAAAGTGGTAGTGAGAGTGCAAGCGAAACGAGCGGTGAAGCGTCGTCTAGCGAAATTTATCGGCATCATGGATATTTAAATAGAGATGAAATTTTACAAAGAACTATTCTCATCGAAAAATTCAACGTTATACTCGGATGGCACGCTACGTTTAAACAAACCTTTTTCATGTTTAACGTTTCGCCTACGTACTGTAGTATTTTTACGCAATTTATAAAAACCAATAGTTTTGCTACGCACGCAGTAACGCGTGATTATGCGTCCAACGTTTATCATATTCCTTCTCCAGAACGAAATGAAAAATTTCATTTTGTCGATAATGAAACGCAGCATCTCAAGTATGAAATGTGTTTTAAAATGCGTGGTGTTCAAAAAGTTGTTGTACAAGCAACCTTTTTTGGCTCATTAAATTCAAAAATCTGTTTTAATATAGAAATTAAAAGTTTACCGTTAAATTAAATCTAGAGGTATAATAAATATATGGCGAGCATTTACGGACCCGGTCGAACGAGCGAACGAACGAGCACTTTTGAAAAAAGTGGTAGTGAGAGTGCAAGCGAAGCGAGCGATAACATGAAAAAAGGTTTTGTTACCTTCACGAAAAGTACAACTCCTCCAGAGAATCCTAAAGAGGGAGACGTGTATCACGACACCAACGAGAGATTATTTTACTTAAATGGAGCTTGGATTAAAGATAAAATTAACGAGTCAAAAAGATATGTACAATTTGGATACCTCGAACCAAGTATACTCCAAATTTTACACTATTTTTATCAAGATTTTGAAATTACATTGTATTGGAATCCAAATACTGTATTTGTTGAAATAATAAGAGGTGAGTTATTTATTTCGTACTGTACTAAAACTACCGTGAATGAACAATCTTATTTTTCAGCGGGGAGTGGTTTACGTAGTGGTAGTAGTACATTACGATTTACAACGCCCGTTGGTCATGATTTTTTTTTAAATACTAATGAAACACGACATTTAGAATATATGTTATGCTACGTTATAAATTTTGATGGCCGCAATATCAAACGATATATAACTATAAATTTATTTGGCTCTTTAAGCGAAGGAATCTGTTACGAGCTAACCGTTAGAAATATTATGTTAGATTAAAATCTTTACTATTAATAAACAATGAGTGAATCAACGAATGTACTTTATCCAAATTTAAATAATATGTATGACCCTAACGATGAGCGCTCTGTCGAGAATCGTGCCAAAGAATTTCGATTACAAAAAATCGATGATATTCAAAAAGAATTACGAATCGAAATAAACGAACGAGAGGGTGTATATAAAAAATATAATAAAATCATCAACGCTTGTAATGTCGTAGAAACAATTGCCGAATTGGGCTGTATGGGAGCAGGAGCCATCGGAATAGCCAGTATCGCCACAGTCATATCGTCACCCGTGGGATACGCTTTAGAAGGTTTAGCTTTGGGGTTAGGTGGAGGAGCGTTCGCTCTCAGATACGTGAAAAATAAATTGTATAAAAAAGCAAAAAAACACGATGAAATACGGATTTTAGCTATGAGTAAACTCAACACGATTGAAAACCACGTTAGTAAAGCTATAGAAGACGGTTGCATCAGTCAAGAAGATTTTGTGCTCATAAGCGAAGAGCGAGATAAATATTACAAAATGAAAGAAAAAATACGTAATCGTGAGAGTAAAACAACTTTACCAGTTAAAACAGAGGTTAAAACTGCTGACGCTGACGCGAAGCGCGCAGAGCATGAAAACGCAGAAAAAAACATTCTTATAGAAAAACTTTTGAGTTTAAAGTAAACTTGAGCGTAAATAAAAATTATTACACTGACGATCAAAAACACGCTTCGCGAGTAGCGGAGCGACCTCCCCCGTATAATTATAATTTATAATTTTCTTTCCAACAATTCTTTCATCACTAAATTATATTTTCTTCTAGCTTTTCCTTTTACAACTTTAAAACGATTATAATGACTCGTTGATACTTTACTCGCACATCGGGTGCAATAATTTGATAAAGTTTTTGTTCCTTTTTCACATCCTAAACAGGGAAGTGGTATACGTTTGCCCTGCTTAATACGACTTTTATGTAATCCGCAATATTTCCCCCCACACACGCTAGCGATACAACACTTGTCTGTTTTACCTACTAAAAGCCATTCGCAAGGAATGATTAATTCTGGTAATGTGTATTTCGATAAATATTTCGTCGTCATCTTTATTATTAAACAAGATAATATTTTTTGTTTTTTCATTTTTTCTTATCTCACTTTTATAAGTATCGTTTTAAAAAAAAAAACAGCGGTAATACCGCGTAAAACCGGCGGTAACGTCATGAATACTTTCATGACGTCACGACCCCTAAAATGATATTTTTAAGTAAGCCCCATCTGGGGAATTCCCCTAAAAATGATTTTCAAAAATCATTTTTTAGTAGGTGCGCCAGGACCCCCATCTAACATATTACTACTGGTAACATAAAGAACTGAAAGGACCTATGATGATGATGAATCTCCTTTCATTGTAAACAGTCAAGCGAAGTGGTGGTATAATGGATTAGACGCTTGACATCCGTGCATGCGATCCCAGTTCGAGACCAGGTATGTGTTTTTTTCTTGTATTATGTAGCAATACAATTCAAACCCTTTATTTAAGTAGGTTTAACTTAACATGTCTAATACCAACATGGTCCAGATGGCGCAGCACGTTGTCCGAAGCACTGGAAGTGTCAATCGCGGGGTTTCCAGAGGTGGGACGCACCGGTTCGAAGCCCTAGAACATACCTAATTCAGGGAGATGGCAGTTGCGGCAGCAGCAACGGTTTGGGGGCCGCCATGTCTCTCCCCTATTTGATAGTTGGTTACGGTGCGGGAAAGTAAAGGAGGGACCGGGGGTCTGCCGATTCTCCCAGAAGGGTGCTAAGGTGGTTATCACGCTGGGTTCGTCTAGAAGATTCAACGCTCTCCAATGCCTGGTCATTACCTCTGACTAACTTTCTGCAGAAATTAGTTTTGAAAAAAAAAAAAAAAAAAATGGTATTACTGTTATTTTGTTTTAAAGTTGACTCACTCACAACTGTATTAACATACAGCTGTTTTATTGCATTCCACCATAAATATTGACAAACCACTACACGCCTTACCTCTTGTGATTTTGATGAAATATTGTTTAAATAGCTTTGTGCTTTTGATGATTTTGTTAATGGAAAAATATGTCGTGCAGTATGATCTATTGCCACTGAATAGATTGGGAGACGGGGACTTCTCGAAATAATCTTCACTACCGCTTAGTGAGATGATTTGGCTTATTACGTGTTGATAGTGGGAATTTACCACTTAAAAAAAATACAAAGCTTGCTCCTTCTGATTTTGAAGACAAAATGGCTTATTCTGTGTGATTTTGAAGACAACTAAAATTAAAAAATTATATAAACATACAAAGCTTACTCAATGTGAATTAATTTTATTTTAAACGACGTCGGTTTTAAGAAGTATTTTTAAACTATAAGGCTAAACGCCTTTTGATTTTGATTTTAGGAATTAACTAAAAGGATAGCTCCTTGTGATGTTGAAGACTTACCCCTTGTGTATATATATTTTTGTTTCCATCAAAATCACAAGGGGTAAGCCTTGTATTTATATATTTAATTTTTTTCTCAAAATCACAAGGGGTAAGCCTTGTATTTATATAATTTATTTTTTTCTCAAAATCACAAGGGGTAAGTCTTGTATTTATATATTTTTGTTTTCATCAAAATCACAAGGGGTAAGCCTTGTATTTATATATTTTAGTTTTTCTCAATATCACAAAGGTTAAGCCTTGTATTTATATATTTTGGTTTTTCTCAATATCACAAAAGATAAGCCTTGTATTTTATATTGTCTCAAAATCACAAGGGGTAAGCGTTGTATTTTTATAATTTATTTTTTTCTCAAAATCACAAGGGGTAAGCCTTCTATTTACATATTTTATTTTTTCTCAAAATCACAAGTGGTAAGCCTTGTATTTATATATGTTTGTTTTTCTCATTATCACAAAGGATAAGGGGTAAGTATTTATATATTTTTTGTTTTTCTCAAAATCACAAGAGGTAAGCCTTGTATTTATATATTTTTGTTTTTTTCAATATCACAAAGAGTAAGCCTTGTATTTATATATTTTTTGTTTTTTAAAATCACAAGGAGTAAGCCTTGTATTCATAAATGTTATATTTTTCCCTCAAAATCACAAGGGGTAAGCCTTGCATATATATATTTTAGTTTTTCTCAATATCACAAAGGGTAAGCCTTGTATTTATATATTTTTTGTTTTTCTCAAAATCACAAGGGGTAAGCCTTGTATTTATATATTTTTGTTTTTCTCAATATCACAAAGGATAAGCCTTGTATTTATCTATTTTAGTTTTTTCTCAAAATCACAAGTATTTGTATCCTTGTATTTATATATTTTAGTTTTTTTCTCAAAATCACATGGGATAAGCCTTTTCTTTTTCTCAATATCACAAAGGATAAGCCTTGTATTTATATATTTTTTGTTTTTCAAATACACAGGGGGTAAGCCTTCCATTTATATATATTTTCTCTCAAAATCACAACGGGTAAGCCTTGTATTTATATATTGTTGTTGTCATCAAAATCACAAGGTGGTAAGCCTTTTATTTATATATTTTTGTTTTCATCCAAATCACAAGGGGTAAACCTTGTATTCATATATATTTGTTTTTTCTCAAAATCACAATAGGTAAGCCTTGTGTTTATAAATATTTTTCCCTCAAAATCACAAGGGGTAAGCCTTGCATATATATTTTTTTGTTTTTCTCAATATCACAAAGGGTAAGCCTTGTATTTATATATTTTTTGTTTTGTAAAATCACAAGGGGTAAGCCTTGTATTCATTAATTTTAAATGTTTTCCTCAAAATCACAAGGGGTAAGCCTTGTATTTATCTATTTTAGTTTTTTCTCAAAATCACAATAGGTAAGCCTTGTGTTTATATATATTTTTCCATCAAAATCACAAGGGGTAAGCCTCGTATTTATATATTTTTGGTTTTATCAAAATCACAATGGGTAAGCCTTGTATTTATATCTTTTTGGTTTGATCAAAATCACAATGGGTAAGCCTTGTATTTATATCTTTTTGGTTTGATCAAAATTACCACAGTTTTTTCTCCTTCTCTTTTCAACATCACAAGGAGCTATTCTTTTAGTTTATCCCAAAGTCAAAATCAAAAGGTGTTTATCCTTGTAGTTTGAAAATACTTCTTAAAACCCACGCCGTTTAAAAATTCTTAACAATTCACATTGAGTAAGCCTACTATGTTTATAATTTGTATTAAATTTTAGTTGTCTTCAAAATCACACAGAATAAGCCATTTTGTCTTCAAAATCAGGAGTAGTAAACCTTGTATTTTTTCCTAAAAGTAGTTAGATCCCACTGTCAACGCGTAATAAGCCAAATCATCTCACTATTAAGCGGTAGTGATGATAATTTTGAGAAGTCCCCTGTCTCCCAATCTATTCAGTGGCAGTAGATAATAAAGCACGACATGTTTTTCCATTAACAAAATCATCAAAAGCACAATGAGTAAGATTTTAAAAAAGATTATTTCATCAAAATCACAAGGGGTAAGCCGTGTAGTAGTTTGTCAGTATTTGTGGGAGAATGCAATGAAACAGCTGCATGTTAATAAGGGACAACACGTAAAGTAAACAAAATAACAGTAATAATAATGATTTTTTATTTTTTTCAAAACTAATTTCCACAGAAAGTTAGTCAGAGGTAACGACCAGGCATTGGGGAGCGTTGAATCTTCTAGGCGAACCCAGCGTGATAACCACCTTAGCACCCTTCTGGAGGAATCGGCAGACCCCCGTCCCTCCTTTACTTTCCCGCACCGTAACCAACTATCAAATAGGGGAGAGACATGGCTGCCCCCAAATCGTTGCTGCTGCCGCAACTGCCATGTCCCTGAATTAGGTATCTTCTAGGGCTTCGAACCGGTGCGTCCCAGCTCTGGAAGTCCCGCGATTGGTCCGGCCAATGAGCTGCGCCATCTGGACCATGTTGGTATTAGACAGGTTAAATTAAACCTACTTAAATAAAGGGTTTGAATTGTATTGCTACATAATACAAGAAAAAACACAGAGGTGTCTTGAACTAGAATCGCCTGCACGGAGGTCAAGCGTCTGATCCATTATAACACTACTTCACTTGACTGTTTCCAATGAAAGGAGATTCATCATCATTTGATGTAATGGACAAATAAAAGGAATGCTCATTAATTATTTATGTTACAAGTGCATATTCGTTTAACAAAAGGGAACAACAGTTCAAGGTGTGCTTTGGGTTTGTTTCGGGTGGCAGTTGTCCCTACCCCCCCCCCCCACCCTGCCCAATTGAGCGACTTTACAGATTTATCTGGTCATATTAGAGTTGTGTCGGTAAATTTACCAGCAAAATATGTTTGCGCCCACCAATTCTAATATCAGTCGGCAAATTGGATCCACACCCCAAAGAAAATGCCTTTGATACACCCCTGGCTCCACTGAACCTCCCCCCAACCCTCTTCTCAGCCGATTAATCCCTACATTTGTTATATACTTTTAGTTGGAATAGGCCGCATTTGTGAAGTAAATTTTGATGGAAACAAAAATATATCAATTCAAGTCTTACCGTTTGTAAATTTAGACAAAAACAAAAACAAAAATATATATCTCATGAAGTCACTATGACCTCACAACTTTACCTGAAACGGTATGTCACAACTTTATTGACAACTGTATGCTATCGTCCAAGTATGTGTCAATTTTGAAGGTCCTGTGAACTTTGGAATTGAAGTGTTTGTTGGTTTGTACCACAAGGTGTTTGCGTGAACTTCCTGTTCATTTAATGAAATATCATATCAATTTCTGACTCAAAAGACATCAGTTTTGTATTAGAATATGTTAAATTTCAATGTTCTGTTGTGGCCTGGAAAGCAACATTTAAAAAAATATTATCATGGGTTTATTATTCTTAAGACCTGTCGGAAAAATACCCCTGGAATAAGTTACATGTACACACATATATTTCTTCTTTGTATGAATTACATTTGTTGTGTGTCCATACCTTTTTTCTTGTTCAGCACACATTCTCTTTGTATTAAAATAATCGTAATTATTAAAGCGACGTTCAAAATTTCCGATACAAACATGTTTCTGATACAAACATAAGAATAATTGCGGTGACACCATTTGAAAATCTCAACTGAGCAGTAATTAGTTCTGAAAAGAAGTGGAGGTTACGACTCGACGTTTCGATCAGTATGCTCTGATCGTCCTCAGGAGAATGCCGGATTCTGGGAATGCTGGACTCTGGGAATGCTGCTGCTTAAGTAGGCTGCTGGAGGATACAAACATGTTCAAAGTGGTGAAATGTTTATACTTGGTTTAAAAATACAAAATAAATAAGTTGAAGCATAACCAGAGTGTTGCAATGCCTAACATTTTGGATGACACAAAAGTTAAGTACAGTATGAACTACTTATAAAGAAAAGTGAGTAAAGTTGAATTTCTGTAAAAACAATTATTTTCTTAATTACTTCAGTTTTAAATAATTGCCCTGATCTTGGCATTGATGAACCTGTCAAAATGGCAATAAATATTGGCAATATTTTAACCTCCAAAAGAATAATGTTATATATGTATATGAATAATAAAAGAGCAGTTACAAATCCTAAAGTGTCTGATTTGTTATCTTAAGATGCGTTAATAAACAAACTCTACATAAAAATTACAGTGTATATGCATTTACTTTCCTCTTCAAAAACATAAATTATACACACAATGCTAAATCATGATCAACAGGGTATGGAATTGGAGTGTTAGTTTAAGTTTAACTCGGTGACTGAAAATAATACCAGACATGATAAGGTCATATTACCGTTGCCGCTGCATAAATGAACCAGTAACTTTCAGTCACCATGTTCATCTTAAACCAGGACACCGATTCCATGCTCTGTTGAAAGTCTGCTCTGATCGTGACGATACTTTCCCTTTAAAAAATATTTTGACTGAATTTACAAAGGATGTCCATTACTGAGATAAGGCACATTTTGGTTTATGTAATAAAATTTCCAATTTATAATCTAGCCAATAAAAATAAACCTTTGCACTTGAACAATACTTTTTTGTTATGTGTATTTTGTACATCAACAAGCCACGATTGTGACAAACGGTACAAGACATCTCAAGTTCCAAAAATCCGATTGATTAATCAATGGCTGCCTTTTTAATCTTTAAGCTTCAATTGTTGTGCAGCAGCTTCATACATGTAATTATAAACCTTAGAATTAAGTCACTGTCTAAGTCAGCAAGTAGAAAAGACCCCTCACTGGGGCTTGAACCCACGACGTTCTGGGGGCCAAGAGTCCCCGATCTTTTCACTTGACCGTTTCCACCTCTTTGGAAGTGTCAAAGTTTCGTAATTTTCCACCAGGCCACTTGCTGATCTTAATAAAAGTGGATATGTGTTTAGCCTAATTATAAACTTTAGATTTAACCCTGTCCGAGTAACAAAGTAAAAAGGTTCTTTATAATGGAGCTTGAACCCAGGACCTTCTGGTCAAGAGTCACAAGAATGTCCACCTCTTAGGAAAGTTTGATTTTGATTATATAAACCTTAGAACAGGCAACGTTTATTTATACAAAAATAAAACACTGGGGTTTGAACCCAGAACCTATTAGTCTAGAAGTCCCAAAATATACCTCTAGGACACTTGCTCCTCGTAAGAAACACGCATTATGTGTTTAAAAACCTTAAAATTAACCCTGTCAAGGTAACATAGTGAAAGAAAGTAGGGATGTGCATTTTCGGATATTTTAGAACTGGATACCCGAAATCAGGAAACTTCGGATACCCGGTGGTGCACAAATACATGTACTGTAAATGGTAACAAATTGGCTTTTGTAATACACAGGATACCATACTTAAATTGATATTTTCTTTATAATTAAAACAATAGGCAAATATTCCCTCCTGTGCTGCTGGTTTGATAGGTTTTTTGAAGCAGCAGCTGCCAGGCCCTTTGCAGCCTTGACGATTCGATACAGTGTATCACAAACAGTGGGAGAAAAGTTTATGGAAAATGTCCGTAAAATCCTACAAAGGCTTTATTGGAGTGTAATCTCTTGAATTTAAAGATAACTGTCTGTAAAAATGTAAACATTACATTGTTAAAGAGTGACAGATTTCTGTTCAATCCGCTCAAACTTAGCCCGAATTTTAAAAAGTCCTTTACGGGTAATTGGAACCGAAAATGGAACCGGGTAATGACAGTTTCGGTCGGCTATCCGGATACCTGGATACCCAGAATACATGGAATCCGAGTTTAAGATGAACACAGTAGGTTGATATTACCGTATATTAACATGAAATTTGAAGATATTTTAACTAAAAAGACCGATGTAAATTTCATATCGGCTATATTTTTGGAATATCAGCGATATTTGTTTTAAATATCGGCAATATGGCGATATTTCGGTATCTTCAAAACCACATCCAATTTAGCCGATACGTTTTTGAATATCGTATCGTCACGATACAATCGTGATACCGCCCTCCCCGAGAACATAGTGACTGAAAATTATTGGCTCATTTATGCAGCAGTAACGAAAGCATGACTTTATCACGTGGCGTGTTATTTTCAGTCACTGAGTTAATCTAAAACTAGCACTCTGATTCCATGCCCTGTTGATCGTGGCGATAATGTCCCTTTAACAGATGACCTACGTTGTGCTACAAGGATCATATACTAAAGTTATCTTTAACCCTAACTCCCTAGGCCCATTTGCTTACATATAACCTGAATCCTCCAAAATCCTTCAGTAGTAAAGCAAGCACATATGCACACATGTGTTTCTAATCTGTGATACACGTATATGGTCAGGGACCCTCCCTGCATGCATGGAGCAATAAACAGTGTCCACTTAACCAAGCACTGACCTTGCAATCACTACAACAAACATGGATATACACGTTCCATGGAAAGCCAAGTATGCCTAATAACCTCAATCCTCCAAAATCCTTCACTTTAGCAAAGAGCATGTAGCATGTAACCTCAATCCTTCAAAATTCTTCACTTTAGCAAAGATAATTTGTTGAGGATTTGGGAAGGTTAGGGTTAAGGTTGGAATTTGGACTGAAACAATACCCCCAAAAAATATTTTAAAAAATGGATAAGCAAAATAACATCCAATTGCACACTTTATATTATGCAGTGTTTCAACATTTATTCATTTGTTAATCTTTATTTACACTTCATACATGTGTATGTATATATATATATATATATATATATATATATATATATATATATATATATATATATATATATATATATATATATATATATATATATATATATTATATATATATATTGAAATACAAATATGTACAGTTGCCACCTTTCTATGTATATAATTAATTGAAGATACAAAGTACAGAACTCAAACTAACAACCTTCCTGGCTGAATATTTTGTCAAGAAAGGATGGTTTGTATATTTTAACATTTTGATAAAAATATGGAAAGTAAAGTTAGTTATTTCAATTGCTGTTAAAGCAAATGTACACCTTTGGTAATTACCTTTTTACAAAGAAAAAAGATATTTGTAAAGTAAAGTTGGTGATGGTGATGGAACCAAACGCCCTGAGATTATTATTCCATCTGACAGGCATTTTTTATTATTATTTTTTTTAATTTATTACAAATCTGAAATAGATCATTGATGTGATCCATTTTCCACTTGAGAATGAATGCAAATCAATCTAAATGCATTTTTACCATTTTCTCAATAACAAAACAATGAAATGAGTTGAAACTTTGTTTGGTTTTTATACATGAATCGTGGTTCATAAAAAGTATGTATGCATTTAAAGACATTTTGTTTAATGTATAAAAATGTTGTGAAAGTTCGAAATTATTCATGAAAAACACATAAAATTAATTACAAATACTATATAACACTGATTATAACTGAATTACCTTCAACATTTATGGTTAAGGTTCAATAAAAGCATTCAGTAAAGACTATTTGCAGTGACACCATGTGAAATTCTTAGTAATCAGTTCGACGTTTCTTTAAAAAACAATGATAATTGCTTATGATGAGGAATGAAAGAACTGAAACAATAACCTGTCATGTTTTATATGCTTATAAAAGTTGGCAAAGCCAAGGTGGTCATCAATTAATCCAAGTTGAGAGAAAATCAAGAATGGCATCTCTGAGAGCAGATCGACTTTAATCAACACAATGTTAAATGAATTTAAAAACATTTTTCAATTAATTAACTCTGTTCCCTTTAAAATATGATTCCCAAACAACATCACAAATATTTAATATTACCATCGCTTATTACTAACGTTTATAATGGGTACATTTCTAGTACTCAAATGTACACATAAACAATTAACCATTATTTGTTTAATTAATCGATAAACGATTTGACTAGGGCTGTGCCGGATACAACCAAATCGGTCATTACCCGTAAATAACTTTTTTTAAATTCGGACTTAACATTTGAGCGGTGCAAACAGAAATATGTGACTCTTGAGCAAGGTACTTGTACAGACAATTATCTTTAAATGCAAGAGATTACACTCCAATAAAGAAAAAATCGATAGTACGGTATCCTCTGTATTGTAAAAGTCACTTTGTTACCATTTACACTACATGTATTTGTACGGGTTTCCTGATTTCGGGTATCCGTTTCCAAAAATATCCGAAAACGCACAGCCCTAGATTTGACATGTTTTCATTTTATATAACCTACAGGGTACTCCAGTAATTAATTTGATTACAATATCAGAGTTCTGTAAAAGCCTAAATGAATATCTAAACCTACATTAAATTTACATTATTATGTAAAGCAAATAAATAAATTAAAATAGGAAATTAACAAAACAAGAGCTTAGTGGAATGCTTCTATTATTGCTGATGGAAATAGTATAGTTGTACTGTCATTTACGCTTTATTCTATTCAAATCAATTGAACCAAACCGAGACATCAAGGGCAAGGTATTTGGTTCCCTCTTTGTTTTAAACACAATCGGTATTTGACTACCGCATAATGACAAGGAGGATTGTGGCAGCGTTATTCAGTCAACCACGGACAACAACAACAACAACAACAACAACAACAACAACAACAACAACAACAACAACAACAACAACAACAACAACAACAACAACAACAACAACAACAACAACAACAACAACAACAACAACAACAACAACAACAACAACAACAGCAACAGCAACAGCAACAACAGCAGCAGCAGCAGCAGCAGCAGCAGCAGCAGCAGCAGCAGCAGCAGCAGCAGCAACAGCAGCAACAGCAACAGCAACAGCAACAGCAACAGCAGCAGCAGCAGCAGCAGCAGCAGCAGCAGCAGCAGCAGCAGCAGCAGCAGCAGCAGCAGCAGCAGCAGCAGCAGCAGCAGCAGCAGCAGCAGCAGCAGCAGCAGCAGCAGCAGCAGCAGCAGCAGCAGCAGCAGCAGCAGCAGCAGCAGCAGCAGCAGCAGCAGCAGCAGCAGCAGCAGCAATATGCGATCCGGTTGCAAGACACGTCATCGGATTAGCTCCCAGAAAATCGCCCTTTTCACGCTTTTTGAAGAGATTTTTACAACTTTTGGAATTAAGGTACTGTTTTAGATTGTTTATAGATCACAGTGGTTGTTGCTTTTTGACTGATAAGAGCTGAAATAGTTTCCATCACATTGGTTTTGATTTTGCACGGGCTAGGCTAGGCGAAGAACGCCGACGCCATTTTGCCCATAAACCATGGCGTACACCTTGCATAGAAATTCTTTGAAAAGACCAAACACAATAAAGTTCCGCCCAGAATTCAAAGTTGAGCCTGAAGAAGTGTATTACGCAACACACAAAGAACTGGAAGAACGTGATGCAATCAAGTGTATTGCAGAGCTCAACACAGGCTGGTACAACGTATCCATTAACAATGAGGCTAACTGTGAAAGAATCGCACTGCATGGAATAACAATCAACGGAATTCTTATCAATTGTGAGAGGGCCAACGTGCAGAATTCAGTAGTGGTGTATGTAAAAGCACCATACGAGATGGCTGACCAAACTGTCACTTCAGCTCTGTCTGCATATGGGACAGTTACAAATATCAGACGCCAAACTTATGATTTCGATGACAGTGTGGAAACTGGAGTTCGAAGCCTTCTCGTGAAAAGTATTAAGAAACCGATTCCAAGTTTCTTAAAGATTGGTGACTTTAATCTACCAGTTAGACATCGTGGTCAGATTAAAACCTGCCGTTTATGTAAACAACCAGGCCATATTGCACGGAACTGCAACTTACAAGGAAGATGCTTTGTTTGTGGAGAAGAGGGACACCAGGCGGATCACCACGAAATACAAAAACAAGGCACAGGTGATGAAGATTCCGATGTAGACAGTGCAGAAGAAATCGAGGTTGATTCAGATGGAAGAACAAGATAAAGGTCCACAAAAGTCAACAGAATCTAAAGAAGTCAACAACTCACATCAGCGGAAAGGAGAGAAAGATAGAGGCACACCGGTGAGAAAAAAAAAGTCATCTCGACACTAGTGATAGAGCAGGCCCGTCCTCGAGATCAGATGAGCCCCAACCCGAGACAACCACCAAAAACTGGGCAAATGCAGTTAAAGGTGGGAAAAAGAAGCCGCCAAGGAAAACGACAAGCAAAACTGATAACGGAGAAGTACCAAGTACAGACGAAGACATTATGGACTCACAAGATTCCTTTGAACTTGTACCATATACACGTCAAGGGATATAACACTTCAGGAAGAAAGGGGGGTCCGGCCTTTAGAATATAACAAGCAGACGGGTGGTACCATACATCAGTCACAAAGGAAGAGGAGGTGGCAGAGGAAAGAAAAATATGACGAGAGAACAAGAATAAGTGAGATTTTTCTTTCCTTACTATGATTGCCTTTCTTTTAATTTTGTTTTGTATGATGCTTAGAATAACTACTCTAAACGTCAATGGGCTCCGTAACAATCAGAAAAGAGAATTTCTTTTTAATCTTTTAAATCGGGAAAAACGTTATATCATTTGTTTACAAGAAACTCATAGTACTCTAGAAGATGAAGATTATTGGAAACAACAGTGGGGAGGGGAATTTTTTTTCAGCCATGGTGAAAACTTCTCGACAGGAGTAGCTATTCTAGCATCAAATAAAAACGGAATTAAACTCACTAACAAAGATAATGACAAAGAGGGGCGTTTAGTTAAAGCGGATTTTCTTTGGAAAGGGATAAATATCGGTGTTGTGTCTATATATGCTCCTAATTTTATGTATCCTAGGAAAAAGTTTTAAATTTTTGGCCAACTTTTTATATGAAGATCATAACTGGATAGTTAATGGTGACTTTAATTGTCAACTTGACATTGATGGTAATGATAATAGTATTCCTGAATTAAATAACCTTATTTTAGAAAAGGATATGTATGATGTTTGGAGAACTTGGTATCCAGATGAGCAGGGTTATACATTTTATCATAAGGGTCTCAAAAGAAGCAGTAGGATTGATTATTCCTTTGTCACAACCAACTTGCTATTTATCATACCTGAAGCCAGTGTCAGTTCTGTAGGTTTATCTGATCACTGTGGTCTTAGTTTTAGACTTCAAAAACAAGAAGTCACATGGGGACCAGGCAGATGGTTTTGTAATAATAATATTTTGAAAGATGATCAATGCAAAGACCGTATTAAATTCTTCTGGGATTATTGGAAATAAAAAAAAGTATCTTTGACAGCATTCTCAGTTGGTGGGATGTGGGTAAAATGAATTTAAAAGAGATTATTAAAGATTACGATTCGGAAGTGTATTACAAAGAAAACAAAGCATAACTGTCATCTTCAGAAAACTCTTAGAAATCTTATGAATAAACCTACTCCCGACCCCAACGCTATATTTGAAGTTGAGAACAAAATAAAAAATTATGTGATGAAAGATTTTGACGAATCTAGAAATAGAATGCACATAATTAAAATGGCGGAAGAAAAACCAAGTAAACTCTTCCTTGGAATGGAAAAGCAGAGATCTAACGATAATATTATTCATAATTTAAAAGATGAGAATGGTACAATTTACACTGACGCCATTTTTGTATTCAGCTGAGAATATTGACAGTGAAGCTGCTGAAGATATATTGAACACCATTAAACAAGTAAATTTTCCTGATGATGAAATTGAAGACTTAGAAAGTTTCATTACAGAAAACGAAGTTTTTCAAGCCATCAATCTAATGAATACTTGTAAATCACCATGTTTAGATGGTTTAACTACTGAGTTTTATACATTTTTTTTGGGCCGCTCATAAAAGACGATTTTTAGAAGTTATCAATGAATGTAATAAGACCTTTTCTCTCCCAACTACTATGAATACCGCCTTGATTCGTCTTATTTTTAAGAATAGAGGGGAAATAAGTGATCTTAAAAATTGGAGGCCCATTAGCCTTCTTAATGTAGATTATAAAATTATCTCCAAAGTTATTACCAATCGTTTAAAGAGAATTATGCCGTTTATTATAGGAAATGATCAATCCTGTGGTGTGAAAGACAGAAATATTCATGATAATGTAATGTTACTCAGATGTTATTTATTATGTTAATAATGAAGAACAAGCTGCTCTTATCAGTATTGACCAGGAAAAGGCCTTTGATAGAATTGAATGGAAATATATGTTTGACATACTGGGGCTATGGGAATTCCTAAAGTGTTGATTAATTGGGTTAAAATTCTCTACAGTAATCCTAACAGTACAGTTCTAGTTAATAATTTCATTACTGAACCTTTTCAAGTGACTCGAGGTATTAGGCAAGGATGCCCCCTGTCACCACTTTTATATGCTATTTGTGTAGAAGGATTAGGAAATCTTATAAGAAATAATATGAAAGGCATTTCCCTTCCTAATACTGATTGCTCCTTGAAACTGATTCAACACGGTGATGACGCTACTATTTTTATTTCTGATAATAACGATTTTAGTATTCTTGAAATAAAAAAAAAAAATTATAGCAAGGGATCCGGTTCTAGAATTAATATACACAAATCGCAGGGGCTTTGGATTGGTAAGTGGAAGGATAGCCAAGATAAACCAGGGGGGGGGGGGTTTCATGGACTAACGATCACTTACAAATTCTGGGTATCTTCTTTGGGAATCACGACAACACAAAAATACATTGGGAACCGAGAATAAGCAAAATGAAAGCTGTCCTTTAACT
>CM055818.1:25150622-25171978 GCA_029582265.1 Zoroaster sp. YZ-2022 | reverse complement strand
CAGCCGAGAGGACGGTCCTGCACGCTGGCTCGCGGTCCCGCGACGGTCGATCAGTAGCAGCGGGCACCGCCGTGCTCCTCGGCGAGGTCGCCTCGGACTCCGACTGGGTCGACCCGTCTGCGGGGACAGGGGCAGCGTGGGGACTCCTACTCGCCCGAGGGCACAGGCGATGCCCGCTCGCCTTCAGGCCAGACCTCTGCGGGTACCGCAGCCAGCGTGCGGGACTCATGCTCTGGGCCGGGAGCCACGGAGGGGCTCCGAGCCGGCGCCCGCTGCTAGCTGGAGGACCACGGGGCCGGCTGTTTCGTTTACGTGCGTTGTGCGTAATACAGTTCCAACAAACGCGCGTTTGTTTTCATTACTCCAGTGGAATATCACATGACGTCAGCGCACAAACATCATGTCAGCCCCCTATAGTCCATAAAGCTACATGAATGAATCATGAATTGACCCGCTTTGAAAATGTTATGATTGTATTTGAAGTAAAATGAAAGATGTTTTCTCACTTATATGAACATTTTCTTTTCAAATGTTGTATTTGCTTGGGACTAAAAGAAATACACTTTTAAAAAAAGAACGATTTTCATTGGTTCTGCCTACTTAATCTTCATGTTGGAAATTATACCCTTCAAATATGCTCTTTTATAACATCAGCAGAATTTTTCCATTCATACTTAAGCATTTCCATTAGTGTGATTAGCCGTTTTACAAGTATTTTTCCCAAATATTGGTCTTGGGACAACACTTTTTACAAGTTTTTATAAGGTTTTGCTTTGTTGAGTGTCGGTGTTTACGCGGGTTTGAAGTCGCTGTGACCTGCACAAACAAATAGGAATTGTTACATACAGCGCGCGTGTGTATTTATACGTTAAAGCACGGATGTTCAGTGTACGCGTCGCCTCATTTGTATGTGTGCATGTGAGCGACGCGCGGTGGACATTGTGAAAAGTTATGGAAAATCACCGAGTATGTTACCTTTTGTTTTCCACATTCCTGTTTATCTGGAGATGAGTTTTGATTTTCATTTAAAAAAATGCTCTGACAAAGTTATGAAGAATTATGGTAATAGACTGATTATAGCTACAAGGAAAATGGCTAAGATAAGCAGGTGTTCAGACTTCAGAAAGGCATTTTCTATAATTATTTGGCGGGAGAACATGGGACCACAATTCTAAGCAACACCATCAAATATTATATTATAATTATGTTTTATTCGGTCAAAAAATACAACAATCATAATAAAGAATAAATGAGAAATGAACATTGTAATTATATATAAACGTTAAATTTGACAGGGCCAAGATAAGCAGCACAATATTTTAACTAAGTCTAGATCGTAGGAAGGCCTTTTTTCAAAAGATGTGGCTTGGTTGGAGTATATGGGACGACATTTCTGATCAACATCCATCAATTATTTTATTGTCATTATTTATTTGGCCAAAAAAATGTAAAATAATCTTACAAACACTACAAGAGAAATGAACATTGTAATTTTATATGAATGTTATATAAACATAACAAAGTTGAACAAACGGGATTGGCTCATAGCAGGAGAAGGGGTGTGTGTAAATATAAAATAAAAAAAAATTATAACCGAGGAATAATAAATAGTAAATAGTCACAAATAAAGGCAACAGACAACAAACCAGATGGATATAGACAAAAACAAGTCCATTCTAAGATGGTCAAGATTGATAAAAGTGAATTTATTATGTTGGAGACTCGAAAACTTATTAATTGGAATCTTAAATGGAAACATGAAAGCTGATGATCGAAGTTAATCATTTGAAGTGATTATAAAAAGTGATAAATATAAATTTATATGCATACATTTATTAATTGTATATATTGCATAAATCAAACAATGTGGACATCCATATAAATCAAAATATAACATAGGTAAAATGTATACTGTATGAGGAAATCAAGGCACCGACAATCAGTCACGCCTAACTGGTATAAACATGAGAGGGTAGACAACTACTAAGTTTGTGAACAGTTCAACAAACAGGCACAAACCAGGACGACCAAAGAAATTGGAAAATAAAATCTCCAAAAGTCCTAGAATACCGTACGTTCAACTTCTTAAAATGTGGTGGTTGTCTGGGCATCGTGTCTTCCACTTGAAAAGTGCATCAACTATCTGCCCATGTATGCTGGAAGAAAACATCTCCAGACAGACCTATATGTAGGCCTAGTACAACTTTTGATGAAGCAAGTCTAGTGACAACATCTTGAAAGCTGCCAACCTTCTCAAAAAGCAGTAACCTGGAGATCCAATTCCAGCTGCTATTGAACAAGCTTCATACAGAGCCTCAAACACAAGAAAATATGTTTTTAAATATGTTTTGCAATCCTTATCATTTAAAAGGACCTGTGGTGAATACTCAAAAAAGAACCTTTTAGAGGAAAACTGAAGCAGAGTATTTACAATGTATAATTTATAAATAATGTACAAAGGCCTTTATGTAACAAACAAAATTGAAATGACGAAAATGAGAATGGACAAGTTGCCTTGAACTATCATAGGAGAATAATGAGGACATGAAGGACAATGGAGGAAATACAACAAATTGAAAAGCAGAAATCGTCTGTTAATAAGTAGCCTACATGTAAATAAGAATTAGACTGAATACTATTTCTAGTTAAATTACCTGTTGTCGTAGATGATCTAAATTAATAGGGGCCAACTGCCAATGTTGTAAACTGTTTTCAATTCCTGGTTGAAAGAAATGATAATAAAATAATAGTAAGGCTTCCATAGTTCTATGAAAACATTATAAAATAACACTAATTATCCAGACTGTTCTCTTGGATATCTTTCAACACCATTAATATATTTCCAAGCACATGTAAATATAGCAAAGTTAATATGTGGATGAAAATGCAGTATACCGTAAAATGTAATAATAATGTTGGTGTGAAGTTGGTATATCTAATGTTCATAACGTTAGGCCTATCGATTGAACTACTGAATTCAATACATGTAAAAACGAACATTGTTGAAAACAAGTTTCACTTTATTAACAACGAAAAAGTTTGCCTATCATTTATTATTAATTTAACGCCACTGTGTGTTTTAATAAACTTAAAGACTGGTGAGGCCAAATGTATTCTATTGTCAGGATCAGGCTGAATGTTCATTTGATGCAGTACATGTCTTTTTTGCAAGAATTCACAGTAACCGGTAATAACAACTGTTTCTGTAAAATGGCTATCCTTCTATGCATTCAGAATTAACACGAGACCAGCTCAAAAACGAGTTAACCGTGTATCGTAGTACGTAAACACGTAATGCGTTACGATGGATGCACTCCAAACATGTATGTACAGTACGTTAAACGTTACTTTGTGTACACAATATTAAAACCGCATAAACTGATTTTGGGGGAAAGTTTTAAAGGAAATAACCTTGTCCCAGACTTACTTAGTGAGTTAAAGGATAAAAGTAGATGCCATCGTTGATTTACCAGGTCCAAGATTGTGCTTATCAAAATTACCATCCATGACGACAGCTTGAAAAACGTCTTCAAAATGTTCAAGGCAAAGACGACATTTAAATGGCTGCCTTCCACTCATGTAGACTTCACTCGGCAATTCCACAATGTAAACAGCCTCACTTTGCGCGGAAAGCTTTATCATGTGACTGTTTATTAAAATAAACTTAGTATATTCTTACATAAAAAAATTGCATATTTAACTTGAAACCAATCACAAGTAGAAAGCAAAATGTAAAACAAACCAAATATAGATTTGAACCACACGCGTCACCCCTACGCGCGAGATGGTGAATGACGGATCAAACGCCTCATTTGGTGGCTGCTACTGTTTAACTTTCGACAACAGAGGGGGTACTTTTTTAAACAGAAACAGCCGTAGACGTGTAACGACCCACCCCGTTGGTAGTACGGAACACCTTCTGTCCAATTTGCGTTGAAAACTTGTCGAAGAAACACCGTGGGCTTTTGGGCTCCGGCTCGCCGTGGCTACCGGCCGAGAGGACGAGTCCCCTCGCATCGTTGAGCTTCCGCGGGTCCCAGCAGACGGGTCGATCCGAATGCAGCAGTAGGCACCGCCCAGCCTCCGGGCGAGAGGTCGCCCTCGACCTCCTGACTTCGGGTCGACCTGTCTGGTGGATAGGGTCAGCGTGCAGTGACTCTCCTCTCGCTCGGGAGGAGCACGGGCGATGCCCGCTGTTGCCTTGGGGTCGACCCGTCTCACTATCGACCCGTCAGCTGGGCGCGGTGGCCAACCGCCATCCCCCCCAGCCCGTCCAAGAGTCGGGTCCCGTCCGCTGGACTCTGAATTTTTTTCTTCCGATTTCGGGCTCGAGGAACCACCCACACCCTATAATAGACGTAAACACCCAATCGTTGGTAGTACGGGTTCGGGCCCGGCTCGCCGTGGCTACCGCCGGAGAGGACGAGGTCCCTCGCACGCTGGCTCGGCGGTCCCCTGCAGAGACGGGGTCGATCCGAATGCAGAAGTGGCTCCGGCCTGTGCCCTCGGGCCAGAGGTCGCCCTCGGACCTCCGACCCCTTCGGGCCTGACCTGGGTCTGCGAGACAGGGGCCAGCGTGCAGGGACCTCCTCCTCTGCCCGGAGGAGCACGGGCGATGCCTGCTGCTGCCTTCGGTCGACCCGTCTGCGGTACCGCGACCCAGCGTGCAGGGACCGTCCTCTGGGCCGGAGAGCCACGGTGGGCTCGGAGCCGGCGCCCGCTGCTACTGGAGGACCACCACGGGGGCCTTCCGGACGTCTCGCAGCCAAGGTGAAGCCAACCGCCATCCCCCAGCTCCGTCCCAGAGTCGGGTCCCGTCCGGTGGTCTCTGATTTTTTTTTCCGATTTCGCCCGAGGACCACCTACACCTCTAATAGACGTAACACCCACCCGTTGGTAGTACGGGAACACCTCTGTCCAATTTTGCGTTGAAAACTTGTCGAAGAAACACCGTGGGGTTCCGGACCCCTGGCCTCGCCGTGGCTACCGCCCGAGGACGAGTGCCTGCACGCTGGCTCGCGGTCCCCGCAAACGGGTGGATCCGAATGCAGCTGTGGGCTCCGCCGTGATGCTCCTCGGGCGAGAGGAATGCGCCCTCGGACTCCGACTTTCGGGTCCGACCCGTCTGCGGGGACAGGGGGTCAGCGTGCATTGGGACTCCTCCTCTCGCCCGAGGAGCACGGGCGATGCCCGCTGCTGCTGCCTTGGGGTCGGACCCGTCTGCGTTTCGGACCGCGAGAAAGCGTGCAGACTCGTCCTCCTGGGCCGCGAGCCACGGTGGGGCCCGAGCCGGCGCCCGCTGCTACTGGAGTGACCATGGGGCCTTCCCGACGACTCCCAGCTGGGGCGTGGGGGCCAACCGCCATCCCCCTCTAGCCCGTCCCAGAGGTCTGGTCCCCTGTCCGCTGGACTTCTGATTTTTTCCCCGATTTCGCTCAAGGACCACCTACACCTCTATAATAGACGTAACACCCACCCCGTTGGTAGTACGAAACACCTCTGTCCAATTTGGCGTTGAAAACTTCTCGAAGAAACACCGTGGGGTTCGGGCCCCAGCTCAGCCCCGTGGCTACCGCCCGAGAGGACGAGTCTGCGCATCGCCGGCTCGCGGTCCCCTGGCAAACGGGTCGATCCGAAATGCAGCTGTGGCCTCGCTCGTGCTCGGGCGAGAGGTCGCCCTCGACCTGACCCCGGTCGACCCGTCTGCGGGGACAGGGGCCAGCGTGCAGGGACCTCCTCTCGCCCGAGGAGCACGGGCGATGCCCGCTGCTGCCTTGGGGTCGACCCGTTCAGGTACCGCGAGCCAGCGTGCAGGACTCGTCTTCTGGGCCGCGAGCCACGGTTTGGCTCGAGCCGGCGCCCGCTGCTACTGGAGTGACCACGGGGGCTTCCTGACGTCTCCCAGCTGGGCGCGGTGGCCAACCGCCATCCCCCAGCCCGTCCAAGAGTCGGGTCCCGTCCGCTGGACTCTGATTTTTTTCCGATTTCGGGCTTGAGGACCACCTACACCCTATTAAAGACGTAACACCCACCCCGTTGGGAGTACTGAACACCTCTGTCCAATTTGCGTTGAAAACTTGTCGAAGAAACACCGTGTGGTTCGGGCCCTGGCTCGGGCCGTGGCTACCGGCAGAGAGGACGAGTCCCTGCACGCTGGCTCGCGGTCCCCGCAGACGGGTCGACCCGACTGCAGATGTGGGCCCCGCCCGTGCTCCTCGGCCAGAGGTCGCCCTCGGACTCCGACTTCGTGTCGACCCGTCTGCGGGGACAGGGGCCAGCGTGCAGGGACTCCTCCTCTTGCCCGAGGAGCACGGGCGATGCCTGCTGCTGCCTTCGGGTCGACCCGTCTGCGGGTACCGCGAGCCAGCGTGCAGGGACTCGTCCTCTGGGCCGAGAGCCACGGTGGGGGCCCGAGCCGGCGCCCGCTGCTACTGGAGGACCACGGGGGGCCTTCCCGACGTCTCGCAGCTGGGTGTGGGGGCCAACCGCCATCCCCCTCTAGCCCGTCCCAGAGTCGGGTCCTGTCCGCTGGACTCTGATTTTTTTCCGATTTCGCCTCGAGGACCACCTACACCCTCTAATAGACGTAACACCCACCGTTGGTAGTACGGAACACCTCTGTCCAATTTGCGTTGAAAACTTCTTGAAGAAACACCGTGGGGTTCCGGGCTCAGCCCGTGGCTACCGCCCGAGGCTGGGAGGTGTCCCTGCACGCTGGCTCAAGGTCCCCGCAGACTGGACGATCCGAATGCAGCTGTGGGCCCGCCCGTGCTCATCGGGCGAGAGGTCGCCCTCGGACTCCGACTTCGGGTCGATCCGTCTGCGAGGACAGGGGCCAGCATGCGGGGATTCCTCCTCGCCCGCGGAGCCCGGGCGATGCCCGCTGCTGCCTTCGGGTCGACCCGTCTGCGGGTACCGCGAGCCAGCGTGCAGGGACTCGTCCTCTGGGCCGCGAGCCACGGTGGGGCCCGGAGCGGCGCCTGCTGGTACTGGAGGACCACGGGGGCCTTCCTGACGTCTCCCAGCTGGGCGTGGGGCCAACCGCCATCCCCAGCCCGTCCCAGAGTCGGGTCCTGTCCGCTGGACTATGATTTTTTTTTTCCGATTTCGGGCTCGAGGACCACCTACACCCTATAATAGACGTAACAACCACCCCGTTGGTAGTACGGAACACCTCTGTCCAATTTGCGTTTAAAACTTGTCGAAGAAACACCGTAGGTTTCGGGCCCCGGCTCGGGCCGTGGCTACCGCCCGAGAGGACGAGTGCCTGCACGCTGGCTCGCGGTCCCCGCAAACGGGTGGATCCGAATGCAGCTGTGGGCTCCGCCCGTGCTCCTCGGGCGAGAGGTCGCCCCTCGGACTCCGACTTCGGGTCGACCCGTCTGCGGGGACAGGGGGCCAGCGCAGGGACCTCCTTCTCGCCCGAGGAGCACGGGCGATGCCCGCTGCCTTCGGGTCGACCTGTCTGCGGGTACCGCGAGCCAGCGTGAGGACTCGTCCTCTGGGCCGCGAGCCACGGTGTGGGGCCCGAGCCGGCGCCTGCTGCTACTGGAGGACGACGGGGCCTCGACGTCTCCCAGCTGGGCGTGGGGCCACCGCCATCCCCCCAGCCCGTCCCAGAGTCGGGTCCTGTCCGCTGGACTCTGATTTTTTTCCGATTTCGCCTGAGGACCACCTACCCCCTATAATAGACGTAACACCCACCCCGTTGGTAGTACGGAACACCTCTGTCCAATTTGCGTTGAACTTGTCGAAGAAACACCGTGGGGTTCGGGCCCGGCTCTGGCCGTGGCTACCGGGCCGAGAGGACGAGTCCCTGTACGCTGGCTCGCGGTCCCCGGAGACGGGTAGAATCCGAATGCAGCAGTGGGCACCGCCTTACGTGCTCCTCGGGCGAGAGGTCAGGGCCGTTCTCCTTTTTAAAAATAGCGCCCTCTGTTGTTGGAATAGGTCGCGGCATTCGTACGACGAAGAATATGCAAATTAGGCTCGATCAATGGGCGTAATATAAACGTATTTAAAAAATATTGATGTTGTTGTTTTGATTGGTTAAAGTAAAATATAATCAAGTAAACAATTTTTACGTAGTTGGAAGATATATAAATATTCATTTCTTACGCAAATCACATTAAAATATATTTGCATGATAACATTTGACCTATGACGAGCCCCGACACGATAAGCGGTTATTTGGCGTCTTGAAACCACGTGTAAAACTTCTCATTATTAAAAGTAATTTTTCATCAGAACTAAAGTTTTGGCTGATACAGTATTTTCAACCACAATCAGATCTCAGATAGTTCCACCAACCACATGAATGACAAGGTAAGGCCAGCGGTAGTTTTGAAAATAAAGTATGTGTTTTGAGGGGAGTTTTTGTTGTTTTCTTTTTCAAGGCATGTCACGTAGCTAGCGACGTACACATGCACAGCGTACATGTGGCCCACATGTGGATCTACATACTGTATTATAAATAAACTATTAATGTATATAGTACATGTACAGAACATGGACATGCGTGTATACAATGTACATGTACATGTACATGTACATTGAACCATGGAGGAAATATTAAACATGTACATAACTAAGGAACTTCCTCCATGATAATGATATAACTATAAGCATAAGCTATCTCCATAAAAACGATATAATAATATAATAATATCAAAATAAACTTTTAAAACGTTAGTACTAGTACTACTTAACGAACGTTAGAATCTAGAAAAGATCACAAGTCACCTCGGAGACCATGTCTTTAACTTCTTGAAGCAGACACAAATTTAATAATTTGACTCAAAAACATGGTAACGTAACTTAAAATAATAGAATTTTTCTATAACTTTAGACCTATAATTTATTTTATTTGTTTCCATAAAAACATTTTCAACTTGCAAGTCTAGGACCAAATCTGCTGAAATTATTGTAGTGGCTAAAAAAAATTGGCTCAGAGAGTGGATTTCAGGCTCTTTTGACTTGCACGTTGCCTCATGTCATGGGACAGCTAGTTGTTTACATGGGAGAAACAAAATGTGTTGCTATTTATTCATATTTACAATCATGACATCGTCATTGCTCTTTGCTCACAATAGGTTGAAAGCAAAACAAGAAAAATAATTGCTTAATAATGTGTGTACCTACTTAACACTATCAAATTATACAAATAAAATAGCAATGACCATGGATGCGGAACATTTCAATAAATACATTTTTGATAAATGCACATATGTATGAACACTTGTCACTTCATGAATGGTCATCATCATGCTTAAAAATATATTATGCTGCCTAATACTGTATACGTACATATGCATTTACTGTTATTATAAGTTACATGTACATGTTGGTCACAATGTTTTTTTTCTTCATGTTTACATTAGGCCTACTGGATCATGTACACGTACATGTACATGATCAAGTCATACAGAACATGTATGCTGGATACATAAAGCAAAACTTTTTTTATTTATTTTTGTTTATATTAATTTTTGTAATTCATGTATTTTTAATCATTCCTCTTTTCTTATGAAACTTTTGTGATTGTGTGTTTTGGATTTCAGGAGTGGTGCTAAGATGGTGTCGCTTTACTATTGTAATAAGGCGCTGAAGGGGGGTCTTTTCATCCCACACACAACTCGGCCAGTACGGTTGAACTCTGTGTGTATGAGCTCACCACCTTGCTCATTAAGAAGCCAAAACCAACACCAAACCGCTGAAGCTTGGACCGACTGTATGGTCCTCCAGGAGATGTAGTTTTTGGGTTATTGATGCAGTCGGGAAGTTACTTCTGTAGCAGGCCATAAAGCTCTTTATACAGGTGTCTGCAGTGAATAAATCATCAGAACATTAATTTAAAGGTAGGTTTAGTACTGTATACACATGAAATCGTGGTGTCTTGCAATGTAATGAAGTATGGTGTACCTTTCCTTCTTAAAATGGAGTCAAGCATATAGAGGTTTGGTGACAATGTACTCCCTTAAAACTTACACTAATGCACATTGTTAGAATAAGGAAGTGAAGTTTATGGAGAGTATTTAATATAAGTTTTGAGGCTTTGCATGGTGGAATATCGATATCGTTTCGGTTTGCGGTAACACCATGTGTTTATCTCAACTAACGTGAAGCTGAGATACAGGTTCTGAAAAGAACCGTATCGCACAACTCATATCTCAACCTTCGTTAAGTGAGAAAGGTTCAAGGGAGAACCAATTTCGGGCAACTCGTTTTTCTCTACTGTCGCTAAGTGAGAAATATGGTTCAGGGAGAACCACGGGGACTTCACGGGTTAATATGGTTCAGGGAGAACCATAGGGACTTCACGGGTTATTCTCAACGTTTCGATTAGCCTGCTCTAATCTTCTTCAGGAGAATGAAGAGGTTTGCCGATGCAACTCCTTAAGTAGTATTTGCTGGGATTATGTGTAGAATGGGAAGTGTTCCGATTGGTGCTACTGTTGTGTGATGTGCTGTGATTGGTTGCCACCGTGGCATTGTTCTTGTTGTGTGTGTTTCCGCCTGCTGTATGTGAGTTGCCTGCTCGCTGAGGCGTATCAGTTGACAGTGGGGTGTGGGTGTTGGTGGATGGTAGGATTGAATGCCAAATGTTGCTGATGAAATAGCCGATGTCCTGGGGGACAGTGTCATGTTTATGAATCTCAATAGCCTCTCTGATACGACGGGTGTACCCAGTGCTTTTCCGGGCTATGATCTTTGCATTCTGCCAGTCAATGATATGGTCCAAATCGGTGGAGTGTTTGATGATCGCAGATTTGTCACATTCCCCTCTGTATTTAAACTAACTTTTTCTTACCAATTTTTATTATGTCATCGTGTTTGATTGGCTTTGAGTGGTTGATTGCGTGATGCACGTCTGCAAACTTCAAGAAGGTTTCACTGAATGTAGCCCCAACTTGAGCAGCATTTCTGACAAGTGCCTGATGTTGAGCAACAGGAATGTTATCACAAGGCATTTCCTGAAGGACCTTACGTGGGGCTGCCGTGAGTGCTTGGATAACATCAACCTAATTGAGGATAAAGTAGTATTATGGTAAGTGTATAAGCCATAAATTAAATACGTGAACCATGAATATTTGTTTATAAACTTGAATATTACACAATATAACACCAAACAATAATTTGTTTCACCTGGCAACATCTATGGACATGATTGCCCACAAATGACTTCCCGTGATAGGCCTGTCGCATAACCTTGAAATCTTGGAGTACATCATCCAAGCAACCAACCACTGGTCCTGTTCCCAGGGGAAGTCTCATGTGAATGTTGTCCTACATACATGTAAATATAAATAACATTATTGAAGGGATAAGCTTATTTGAACATGCATCAGATGTAAATTATGATAAATAAATAAACAAATTAAAAAACAAAATAAAATGAAAATAAATATAAATAATACAATAACAAATTGTAAAAATAAACTCACCAACTCTTGTAGCTCTTGGCGAAGTGTGAATGCTCTCTTTGCCATGTCTTGAAAGGTTTGGTCTATAGCCTGAAGATTATTCTGCAGTAGATGGAGTGGCAATTCCTCCTCTATCTGATCCAGCTCCTCTTCTTTCTTCTGCTTTTCCTCTTTAAGTGCTATTTGGCGCTTGTACTCGGCATTCACTGGCTGGTCAAAATTACACTCTGGTGAAGCGTCATCATCGTCTTCATCAGTATTTGTCACACACAGCGAGAAGAGCTTCATGTCAAGTTCATGGCATTGTGCTTCCAACATGTCAAATAGCTTCTTAAATATACCCAATGACATGTGCAGGCTAGGTAACACAAACCCTGATTCACCAAAAGACAAATAACTTCCATTAGATATGTCTAAATATTCATTTTCTAATAATTATGTTATAATCTTGTATTATATGTACTCTGTTTTTAACACAGTGACTAGTACACAACACCATGTCTGCTTAGAAGAGGATTCAGATGGGAGGGGGAATGTCCAATCTGCACTCAACTATAACAGCTCACCATACGCCCATAAACAGAGACTCCTAATAAGAAGCATTGGAACTGGATCTGCACCTAATGTACACTTACCTGGTCAATTGGTAGCATGAGCATTGGCTGTGCAATGACACTATGGGACACATCTTTGGCTCGGGACTTTCTTGAGCCATCAGCACAATATGCAGCGTAGTCCACCTGCATTGAATGAAGGGACCGAGGTGAACAATCCCCCCGCTCTGTATGTGACACTTGCATCTGTTCCCGTGAGGCTAGGCAATACAGGCAGCAATACCGGGCTTCAAAGAATTACAAAA
This sequence comes from Zoroaster sp. YZ-2022, assembly GCA_029582265.1. NCBI lineage: Eukaryota > Metazoa > Echinodermata > Asteroidea > Forcipulatida > Zoroasteridae > Zoroaster > Zoroaster sp. YZ-2022. Next base: position 25,159,696 of record CM055818.1, on the reverse strand, counting down.
GGTTTGTTACATAATTTATAAGCATTTTACAGAATTGTGATTGATGATTTTGGTTACAATATCTACTGAGTTTGTGTTGAATTAAACCCCATTTCCATAGGTAGCATTTATTTGTTTATTTTTACATTGCCTTTTTATACATGTCATGGCAACAAGTGGAAGGCCTGTCCCTCTCCCCCACTTTCCGACATGCCTACATAAGCCCCACCTTTGACAAATTTGTTATATCTTCTTAGAAGTTTACAATGTACCATAGAGAAATGTACCTACCATTACAACTGCATATTCCATACATCTTGGTGATGAGCTCGTAATCTCCAAAGAAGAATAGCTTAATGGACTTTCCCCTGGTTTAAATCACAAAAAAGAAACATATTTTATCATTTAACTGCATTCAAAACACTGACACTTTGTTTTTCTGATTTGCATTTATTACGAGTTCAACATAATCTGCTTCACGGGGCATATACCAGTGGTGTTCCCCTACAAATAAACATCCCTGTGCTTCAAGCCAATACAACTATCTGGAAAGATTCATTGCATAGAGTAAGTCATTATTTAAAATAAACTTAGCTTGTACAAAATATTGAACGCAAACATTACAGACTTTGAAACTGTTGACTAATTGATTTTAATGCCGATCTGGGTAAAGTCAGATTATGTCAGTTACGTACCTCCAAGTCTGCTTTTGTAGTTCAGCTACTTTCTCCATGATTGGGGGTAGTGTACGATGTAAATTCACAGTTGAGTCAGGTGCCTCGAAACATGTGAATACAACAGTATTTTTCTTAGAGTTGGGATGATGAGTGTTGACTATCTGGTAGCACATCTTGAATGAGTTTCCCCCCTTGTCACCCCCAATCTTCAGCCAGATTTCATTACTTGGAATAACACTGTGCCATGTCAGTGAACCATTTCTGCAAAGTATATATACAAAATCAACAAGTTTTGTTATTCCAACACTGATAAATAATAAGTTCATCAGATAACTAGTGGTCATGCACTAAATAGAAAGTGAAAATCAAAATAAGTTATGTAGCTCAAACAAATATCTGGTAGTAAACAAATATCAATTAGTTTTTGGTATATGTATGTACATGTACTTATGTTGAATTGTTATATTTAATTACAGGCAATCACAAGTATTACACATCAAGTAGTCACTGCATACAAGGAAGGAATACTCACATGCCATGCCTATCCAGATAATCAAAGACCATGCTACTTAATATGTCATAGACAACAACACATGGTACCTGCCGAGTCTCCATCCCATCAAGCCCCTTGGCACTGGAAGATTTGAAGAGGAGAGGAATCAGCTTGCCTACAATGTCTTTAATTTGTTGTAAGGAAGCTGTGAATGTATATGTTGAGAGCAATTTAGGGATTTGCACAATCTGCAGATTGCTCTGCTCAATCTATGCATAATCTATAGATCTATAGATTGCACAAAAATCTGCACAATCGATCGCACAACGCAATCTGGGGATTTGCGCAATTTAGGAATGATTTGCGTTAAATAGATAGGTATAAATGCAATAATTTCATACTAAAAATGTATCATGGCAACCAAAGACAATTAATGAAATTAGTTTCATTTTCAAAAGTTTGGGGGGGGGGGACATAGGCGCCTTGGATAAATCTAGGGCCCACACAAATTTATAGATAAACAAACTAATGCATCACATTTCACCTCCTCCAACTCCCAAAAACAAACTACAGTACATGTACATGTATCCATTCCATATAAATTAATTAAGCATGTAATTTTGTTTAAATATCACTAAGGCTGTTTAAAGAGCTGCGTTAGTTTTTTGAGGCAATATTTGTTAACAATATTTTCAAATTACCTGCGAAGCTTCCGCAGTTGCTCCCATGCTAGCTGACAATCCCGCATCATAGCTAGATACAGGTTGGCACTCATACAGCTGTTGTCATCAACACTTGGTTGTGGCTCACTTACAGGCTCATCCAGTTCCTTTGCCTTTGCATGGCTTATGAGTTTAGCATAGGCTGGCTGAGTGAGACAAAAACAATAAACACTTAATAAAAACACATGCCATTTGTCTACCCCCCCCCGTCCAAAAAAAGAAAAAGAGAATAACATAAACAGGATTCAGTGAATTTAATGTATGAGCTGTAACAAAGTCGATTAAACTTACCCTGCCAAGAGTTTTGAGTCTGACATTCTGGGATTGCGTGAGTTTGAGCCAAGTCCATCTGTCAGCTGCTTCCTCAATCTCTGGAGGGATGGGTAGCAATGACATGTTTAGTGGCCATTGACTTAAGCAAACGAGCTGCTTGTGTTGCTTCTGTCTTATAGCTTTCTTGACTTTTATTTGGGGAGGAAGGTGGGTAGTACACAGCTGCTCTACATGTAGGTCTGGGGGTTTGTAGGGGGCAAACATGACTTTTCATTGGAACTAATTTTCCAATGGTTCCGCAGTTGGAACAGACTGTTGGGAGTGTTGTTAGTTGAACACGCAGAACCCTTGGGCATAGAGTAACATCTCCAATATAAACTTGTGTGTTACAGATAGGACAGGGCACATTGTTGCTTTGTCTGTACTCAAACCAAGCTAGCAAACAGTCAGCACAAAAATTGTGTTCACATGTTGTTTGAACAGTTGGTAAACCTAAGATACATTGGCATATGGCGCAGATGAAAAGGTGGCCTCTGCTGCTGAATGTAAAATATCCAAATAATGTGGAACTGGCTCACTGATGTATGGCGGTATATTTAAAGTTAAACAGGGGCTGGTCTCAGCGCCAACGTCTTGTGTTCTTGGTACACAGGGAAGGCCGTAGCCACTCCTTTACCGCTTTATAGGACGGCACCCTTGCGGTGATTTCTGTACAGCTCACATGTGTCACATTTTCCTGTTCGTGAGTGTTTGTCCCAAGTTATTATCGTTGTCTCCCTGGGTCCACTTCTTGAATCACTGGCCTCATGTCTCAAAAACCTTATGCACTTCCAGCACAAATAACGAGGGTGAACCAGGGCATCATCTTGCCATACATTAATCTTAAATGCTCTTTCAGACTCCTTAGTGTATTGTGTACATACTGTAGAACTATTCTTATGTAAAGCTGTTGTTGTTAATCGCCCACACACTCTACACAGTTTATTTAGGGCTTCTTGATGCAAAATGAAACTCATGATTTTATAACATTGTTAAGAAAACAGTTGACTTGATGTAGCCTAACTTTAAATAAAAGGAGAAATATGGAAAACTATACTATACTTGTCTCAAGAGTTATTTATTTTATGTCCTCCATGTGCATCCCACACGCAGCTCTGACAATCAGCAATTTTCTAATGCATATATACACACATCCCATGTGTATGGCGAATTTGTCAATATTTTGCATTTCAAAGTTCGAGCCACTCAGTACATATGTATGTTTACGCGCGCCACACCGTACACGTACTGTACACACACAGGTAGTACATAGTAGTATCGTATACGATGAATAGCACCACGTACCTACCGTACACGTATGTACATGTATGTGTGTACTATGTACATAGTACGCCCTCTCCGCCGCATCTGTAAAAATACAAATTTACGTTGCCTAAAATCTAAAAACCTACCGCTGGCCTTTTATCTAGAGTTTGATGGCAGTTGGGAAATTTATTTATTTATCAGAAATTTAAATACCTATTACGGGTAAACTTTGAGCTTTTTAATATAAGAAAAAACAAATACGGGAATTTCATGACCGTTCCAAACGTTGACGGAAAATATGGTCACACACAGAACGTCAGCAAAACACACATTTCACGGATTATTTTATACAGGCATATTAAATTATGTTTAAATACATGACAAGTGTCATGTTTGTCACTGATTACATGATTAACAATGATTGTTGTAAAGTAAAACTCCTGGTATTGCTGATTTTATTGCCCCTGTTGTATGATTTATTTTCACGGAATTTTCACCGCCATCTTGAATTCAACTTATATGGATGACGTAATGGCTTTGCCGTTATTGGAGATATGAAAACTCGCTCAGACGAATGGGAATGAACTTTTTAACGCTGAGCGTATATAGGCTTGAACGGCCGTGAGGTCGCCCCTCGGACTCCGACTTCGGGTCGACCCGTCTGCGGGTACCGCGAGCCAGCGTGCAGGGACTCGTCCTCTGCGCCGCGAGCCACGGTGGGGCCCGAGCCGGCGCCCGCTGCTACTGGAGGACCACGCAGGGCCTTCCTGACGTCTCGCAGCTGGGCGCGGGGGCCAACCGCCATCCCCCTCTATCCCGTCCCAGAGTCGGGTCCGGTCCGTTGGACTATGATTTTTTTTTCCGATTTCGGGCTCGAGGACCACCTACACCCTATAATAGACGTAACACCCACCCCGTTGGTAGTACGGAATACCTCTGTCAAATTTGCGTTGAAAACTTGTCGAAGAAACACCGTGGGGTTCGGGCCCCGGCTCGGGCCGTGGCTACCGGCCGAGAGGACGAGTCCCTGCACGCTGGCTCGCGGTCCCCGCAGACGGGTCGATCCGAATGCAGCAGCGGGCACCGCCCGTGCTCCTCGGGCGAGAGGTCGCCCCTCGGACTCCGACTTCGGGTCGACCCGTCTGCGGGGACAGGGGGCCAGCGTGCAGGGACTCCTCCTCTCGCCCGAGGAGCACTGGCGATGCCCGCTGCTGCCTTCGGGTCGACCCGTCTGCGGGTACCGCGAGCCAGCGTGCAGGGACTCGTCCTCTGGGCCGCGAGCCACGGTGGGGCCCGAGCCGGCGCCCGCTGCTACTGGAGGACCACGGGGGGCCTTCCTGACGTCTCCCAGCTGGGCGCAGGGGCCAACCGCCATCCCCCTCTAGCCCGTCCCAGAGTCGGGTCCCGTCCGCTGGACTCTGATTTGTTTTCCGATTTCGGGCTCGAGGACCACCTACATCCTACAATAGACGTAACACCCACCCCGTTTGTAGTACGGAACACCTCTGTCCAATTTCCGTTGAAAACTTGTCGAAGAAACACCGTGGGGTTCGGGCCCCGGCTCGGGCCGTGGCTACCGGCCGAGAGGACGAGTCCCTGCACGCTGGCTCGCGTTCCCCGCAGACGGGTCGATCCGAATGCAGCAGCGGGCACCGCCCGTGCTTCTCGGGCGAGAGGTCGCCCCTCGGACTCCGACTTCGGGTCGACCCGTCTGCGGGGACAGGGGGCCAGCGTGCAGGGACTCCTCCTCTCGCCCGAGGAGCACGGGCGATGGCCGCTGCTGCCTTCGGGTCAACCCATCTGCGGGTACCGCGAGCCAGCGTGCAGGGACTCGACCTCTGGGACGGGAGCCACGGTTGGGCCTGAGCCGGTGCCCGCTGCTACTGGAGGACCACGGGGGGCCTTCCTGACGTCTCCCACCTGGGCGCGGGGGCCAACCGCCATCCCTCTCTAGCCCGTCCCAGAGTCGGGTCCCGTCCGCTGGACTCTGATTTTTTTCTCGATTTCGCCCGAGGGACCACACCCTATAATAGACGTAACACCCAATTCCCGTTTGTAGTACGGAACACCTCTGTCCAATTGGCGTTGAAAACTGGTCTAAGAAGCACCTTGGGGTCCGGGCCCCGGCCCGGGCCGTGGCTACCGGCCGAGAGGACGAGTCCATGCACGCTGGCTCGCGGGCCCCGCAGATGGCTCAATCCGAATGCAGCAGTGGGCACCGCCCGTGCTCCTGGGCGAGAGGTCGCCCCTCGGACCTGACTTCGGGTCAACCCGTCTGCGGGACAGGGGCCAGCGTGCGGGGACTCCTCTCGCCCGAGGCACGAGGCGATGCCCGCTGCTGCCTTCGGGCTCGACCCAGTCTGCATGCGGGTACCGCGCGCCAGCGCGCAGGGACTCGTCCTCTGGGCCGGGAGCCACGGCCCCCCCGGGCCCCACCCCAATTTTTTAACGCAAATTTGGGTAAGGGGGTTCCCCTACCCAACGGGGTGGGGGTTCGTCTTTTGGTGGGTGGTCCTCCCAAACCCAAAACGAAAAAATCGGGAATCAACGGGTGGAAACCCCCCTCTGAGACAACGAAAGGGGGGTCGGTCGACCCCCCGCCCAGCTGGGAAAAACGTCGGAAAACCCCCCGGGGACTCCCGGGCAACGGGCCCGGCAAAACCCGTCTCCCCACCCGGACGATCCCCCACGCTCCCCCGGAAACCCCCAAGGGCAAACCCCAACCAGGTGCCCCCTAATCCCCGGGGAAGGGGGGTCCCCCCGGCCCTTCCCCGCGGGCGGGGCGACCCGAAATCGGTCGAGGGCCCCCCGGGAAGACTTGCGGTGCCCGCGCTGCATTCCCGGGTCGACCGTCTGCGGGGACCCCCAGGGCCCGCGTGCGGGACTCTTCCCCCTCGGCCCGGGGGCCCGGCCACAGCCCGGGGCCCCCAACCCCCAGGGGTTTCTTCGACAAGTTTTCAACGCAAATTTGACGGGGTTTTCCTACTACCCGGGGGGTGTTACCGTCTATTAAATTGGGGAAAGCAAAAACGGAAAAAAAAATTTAGGGGTCCCGCGGACGGGACCCGACTCTGGGACGGGCTGGGGGATGGCGGTCGGCCCCCGCCCCTCTGGGAAATCGGAAAGGGCCCCCTGGTCCTCCGGGAGCAGCGGGGGCCCCCCCGGGGCCCCCCCGGGGCCCCGGCCCCGGGGACGGAAATCCCCCGCACGCTGGCTCGCGGTACCCGCAGACGGGACGACCGAAGGCGGCAGGCATCGCCCCTTCCCCGGGCGAGGGGGAGGGCCCGCTGGCCCCCCGTCCCCCAGAAGGGTTGGGCCCAAATGGGGTCGAGGGGGACCTCCCCGAGGCCGGGCGGTGCCCCCTGCTGGGTTCGGATCGGCCCCTCTGCGGGGACCGCAACGGTGCGGGGCTCCTCCCTCGGCCAGCCCACAACCCGAGCCGGGCCCGAACCCCCCCGGGGTTTCTTCGACAAGTTTTCCCCGCAAATTGGAAAAGGTGCCGTACTACCCGGGTGTGTTCGTCTATTTGGGGTGTGGGGGGTCTTCGGGCGAAAAAAGGAAAAACAAAAAACAAAAGGGGCCGGGGGACCCGAACCGGGGAAACTTAGGGGGAAGGGCGGCCCCCGCCCGCTGGGGGGGGAGCGTCCCAAAAGCGTTCCCCTTTTAAAAGGGGCCCCCTCCGGGAAACCCCCCGTGGCTCCCCGGGCCCCGAGGACAAGGGCCCCGCCCTTGGCTCGCGGTACCCCCAGACGGGTCGACCCGAAAAGGGAGCAGCGGGCATCGCCCGTGCTCCCCGGGGGGAAGGAGGGGTCCCCGCACGCGGCCCCCCGTCCCGAACAGGTCGGCCCAAGTGGGGGGTCCGAGGGCGACCTCTCGCCCGGGGGGCACGTGCGGGGCCCCCTGCTGCCTTCGGATCGACGCGGGGGGCAGGCAACGTGCGGGTTTTGTCCCTCGGCCAACCACGGCGAGCCGGGGCCCAAACCCCCGGGGTTTCTTGAAAGTTTTTAACCCAAAATTTGGGCGGGGGGTTCCGTACCAAACCAAGGGGTGCATGTTATGTCTATTAAGGGGGGTGGGGGGTCCTCAAGCCCGGGAAAACGGACAAAAAAACAAAAGGGCAGCGGACGGGACCCGACTCTGGGACGGGCTGGGGGGGATGGGGTCTGCCCCCCCCCAGCGGGAACGTCGGGGAAAGGCCCCCCGGGGGCCCTCCAAGTCCCGGGGCCGGGGGGACCGTGGCTCCCGGCCCCGGGGCGAGGGCCCCGCACCCCGCGGCTCGCGGTACCCTCTGTCCCTGCAGACGGTCGACCCCAAGTCGGGAAATTTGGGGGGACCTCTCGCCGAAAACCGGGGGGTGCCCGCTGCTCATTCGGACGACCCCTCTGCGGGGGCCGCGAGCCAGCGGGGGGGACTCGTCCCTCTGCCCGTAGCCACGGGCCCGGAAGGGCCGAACCACACAGTGTTTTTTTGACAAGTTTTCAACGCAAATTGGACAAAAAGGTGTTCCCCTACTTTTCCAACGGGGGGGGGATTACGTCTATTATAGGGTGTAGGTGGTCTTCCAGGCCCCAAATCGGAAAAAAAAACCCAAATCCGCGGACCCGGGGACTCTGGGACGGGGTGGGGGTTTGGGTGGCGGTTGGCGCCCCCCAGCTGGGGGACGTCAGGGGGAAAGGCCCCCGTGGTCATCCAGTAGCAGCGGGCGCCGGCTCGGGCCCCCCTGGCTCCAGCCCAACGACGAATCCCTGCACGTTTTTGGGGGCCGACCGGCCGGGGCGGCCCCAAGGGAACCCGGGGATCGCCCGGGTTTCCCCGGGGAAAGGGGGTCCCCGCACACTTTTGGGCCCCCGTCCCCGCAGGAAGGGTTTTGGGGGGAAATGAGGGCCCCAAAGGGGGACCTCTCCCCCGGGGCACGGCCGGGGGCCCCTGCATTTGGATCGACCCGTCTGCGGGGACCCGAAAACCAAGGATGGGGATTTCCCCTCTCCGGTAACCACGGCCCAGCCGGGCCCAAACCCAAACCGTGTTTCTTGACAAATTTTCAACGCAAATTGGACAAAGGGGTTCCGTACTACCAACGGGGGGGGTGTTACGTCTATTATAGGTGTAGGTGGTTCCCCGGGCGAAATCGGAAAAATCAGAGTCCCGCGGACGGGACCGACTCTGGGACGGGGGTGGGGGATCGGTTGGCCCCCGCCCAGCTGGGAACGTCGGAAGGGCCCCCGTGGTCCCCCAGTAGCGGGCGCCACGGGCCCCACCTGGCTCGGCCCAGGACGATCTGCACGTGCCGGTACCGAACGGGTCGACCCAAGGGAGCGGCCCTCGCCGTGCTCCTCGGGCGGAGGAGGAGTCCTGCCGCGGCCCCCGTCCCCCAGGGTCGACCAAATCGGAGCACGGCGTGCCCCTGCTGCATTCGGATCGACCGTCTGCGGGGGCCGAGCCAGCTGCAGGGACTCGTCCTCTCGGCCGTACCACGGCCGGGCCGAACCCCGGTGTTTCTTGACAGTTTCAAGCAATTGGACAGGAGGTGTTCCGTACTACCAACGGGGTGGGTGTTACGTCTATTATAGGTGTAGGTGGTCCTCGGCGAAATCGAAAAAATCAGGTCCCGCGGACGGGACCCGA